>APFE031678027.1:43986-71451 GCA_000404065.3 Pinus taeda | reverse complement strand
TGAGTGAGGGGAAGGGGTCCAAAAGGGCAAATCACAGGCCCAACCTAGAAAATTGTCAGGTTGTAGCTAGAAACTAGGGTTTGTGCAAAAATGAGGATTTTGGGGGATTTGAGTGTTGGGAAGTGTATGATAAGGTACATGAAGGATAGGGGAAGGTGTATGAACATCAGGAAACAAGTTTTGCCGATGTTTTGACCATCCAAGAGAAATTGCCTTCAAAACCCTAGGAGAGGGAAATGAACTTTGCCAAGGCACAACTGAAGCATGAACAAGATGTAAAATGACTCATTAGACACTGACATGATAATGACAACCCTATGAATGATGATAGACTCAGCTGAATAGTAACATAGATTGGCATTTTGGCAACTTTAGAAGGAGTTAAAGCAAACCCTAGACCTAATGCCTAGTGACCAAATTTTGCTGGAAAACTTTTTGAAATGACAAAATTTGACCTTAACACTCTGAAACCACTTTGTAAGAGCATATTTGATCACTGGAGGAAGGTTGGAAAGACTGACACTAACACCCCTGTAGGAGTGTAGCTCAACTGTACAGCTCCACGTTGGACACAATCTCTGACAAAGTGACACTGGATATCAATATGCTTTCACCTATCATGAAATACTAGATTCTCAGAGAGTTTAATGCAACTCTGATTATCACACATGACCCTGGTCGCCTTCATATTTCTTCTGAATAGGTTTATCAGCAGTTTTCTAAGCCATATGGCCTCACACAAAGTTGTGCTTGCTGCCATATATTCGGCCTCAGACGAGCTTAGAGCCACGGACTTTTGTTTCCTACTGCACCAGGAGGTTATTCCTAATCCAATGTTGAAACAATACCCAGAGATACTTTTCCGATCCACTGAACTTCCTACCCAATTTGCATCAGTAAATCCACTCAACCTGATATCCTTCCCCTTGTTGTATAAGAGCCCATAATCAATTGTTCCCTGTAAATACCTGAGAACGTGCTTGGCTGCTACCCAGTGAGCCCTCTTTGGTTCCACCATGAACTGACTGAGGGTGTTGACAGTGTAGCAAATATCTGGCCTAGTATTGACTAGATACATCAGGGACCCTATGGGTTGTCGGTATAGGGTGGGATCGACATCCTTGTCTTCTAATGCATCAATCTTCTTCCAGTTGGTGATCATTGGCATAGCCATAGGTCTACAGTCTCCCATCCCGAACCTTTTTAGAATTTTTGTAGCATACCTTCCTTGCCCAAGGAAGATTTCTCCTCTCTGTTGCCAGACTTCCAACCCTAGAAAATAGTGCATTCGTCCCAGATCCTTCATATCGAATTTTGTGGCTAGATTCTTCATTCAGTCTTCATTGAGTCTGGATGATCCTGTCAAGAAGAGATCATCCACATATAATACTAAGATAAGTGGCTCGCTCTCTACAACCAGATAGTAGAGATTCGGATCCGCGTCACTCTTGACAAACCCCATTTTCTGCAAGTAGCCATCTATTCGACCATACCACACTCTTGGTGCCTACTTCAGCCCATACAAGGATTTCTTCAGTCTGCATACATGAGACTTCTTCTCATGAGTTTCAAAGCCCTCTGGTTGTTCAATGTATACTTCTTCTTCTATTACTCCATTCAGAAATGTTGTCTTGACATCCATCTGATGGATCTCCCATCCCATCTAGGTTGTAAGAGATATCACGGTCCTAATAGATATATACCTTGCTACCGGGCGAAGGTTTCTTCATAGTCAATCCCTTCCTTTTGAGCATACCCTTTAGCCACAAACCTGGCCTTGTATTTTTCAGTACTGTCGTCTGCAGCATATTTGATCTTGTAGATCCATCTTGAACCTACCATAGATCTGTCTTAAGGTATTAACACCACCTCCAAGACATCGTTTACCATTATGGAGTTATACTCCTCCACCATCGCATCTAGCCAGACCTGATGTTGAGCTGCCTCCTTGAAGCTAGCAGGCTCTCCATCCTGAGCTACTAACACCTGATACCTGTCTGGCTGTTTTCGTTCCCTTTTACTGTTCCTCGGCTCTCCAATGAAGTTCTCTGCATCACGCATAATCTGACGAAGTTCCCTACTGGTTCTTCTGCCAACAGGGGCTTATGTTTGCTCCTCTTCCTCATCCTGAGAATCTTCCTGATCTGAGGAAGGATTCTTCACTTCCGTTGGTTGAAGAGGCATGACCAACGGATCCTCTTTCGACTGCTCCTTGGAAGGCATTTCGCGAGATCTTCTGAAAGCTCTATACTCCATGAACTTTACATCTCGCCGTACTACTACCTTCCTGCTCCGTGGAAGATAGATCTTGTATGCCTTAGCGTTCTCGCTATATCCTGCCAGATACACCTTTTCTGCAGTTTGATCCAGCTTCTTCCTCTTTTCTTCGGGGATGCGACAATATGCCACACTCCCAAATATCCTGAAATCACTGACTTCAGGTGTCTTCCCAGTGAAGACTTTCTCTGGAGTAATCTTGCCCAATGCCTGATGAGGAGTCATGTTCTGAACGTAGAAAGTTGTGTTGCATGCTTCTGCCCACAGGAATTTTGGCATATCTTGATGATACAGCATCGCCCTAGTTGCTTCTACAATAGTCATGTTTTTCCTTTTTGCCACCCCATTCTGCTCCGGATTGTAGGGAGTTGTCACTCTCTTTTGATGCCCTCCTTAACGCAAAAATCACTGAAGTCCTTATCGACATATTCTCCACCATTATCTGAGCGCAAGACTTTTATTTTCTTACCTGTCATATTCTCCACTAGAGCCTTGAACTCCTTGAATCAACAGAAAACCTCATCCTTGGTTTTCAAAAAATAGATCGAAGTTTTCCTCGAGTGGTCATCAATGAAAGTAAGGAAATACTCAGCACCGCTAAGAGCTTTGACGGACATAGGTCCACAAATATTTGAGTGTATCAATCCTAGTACACTCTTGGCCCTGTGGTTGCTCCTAGGAAATGTTGCCTTGGCATACTTTCCTAGAGCGCATCCCTTGCATACATCATCTCGTTCCGTACTCAGATCCAGAACTCCTGTTACAGTGCTCCTGAGAATTCTCAGAGCTCCATGGTGCAAGTGACCCATCCTTTTGTGCCATAGTTCGTTCAAGTCCTTGTCCCCATGACTGCCTATTAGTGCCATTGGTGATTCTAGTTGTAATTTGTACAACCGATTACTTTTGATCCTGATCTAAACTTTCTTTTTCCAGCTAGGGTGTTTGACGTATACCTTTTCCTTGATGAAGTAGACGTCATAGCCCTTGCCTTGTAGTTGTGACACGGAAAGTAAGTTCATCCCCAATCCTGGCACATGCAGCACATTTGTGGCACGTAACCGCTTTGCCGATTCTGTCTGAAAAATTATGGTACCCTTTCCTACTGGAGTACACTTTGCCTTGTTCCCCATGGTGATCTAAAAGTTCATCTTCTCTTCTTGATATTCTAAGAAACACTCCCTGACTCTCGTCATATGCCACGAGGCTCCACTGTCTATATTCCATACTTTTGCGCCACTTCTTCTTCCAACCAGGAAGCCAACATAGAGAAATCGAAATCTCTCTCTCTTGTGCAATCTTCTGAAAATCTATGTGAGTCCCCTAAGGTGGATGCCTCTGCATCGTGGTCTCGACCCATAACTGATTTTTCCTTTTTGTCTCTAATTACTTGCTCTAGTACCATGTGAAAATTCTACCACTATAGCAACTGATTTACGTTTCCTACTTATTTCATCATAAGTTATTCATGAAATTACTTCAACAAACATTAAAATAAATATTGTTGCAGATATCACATCGTAATACAGAAACAAAAATATGCACACATTGACACAGTTATTTTGGACTAATGTCCCCGAAAAAACCCAATTTGGGAAAACTGCTGCAGCAAGGGAGGACTTTATTATTCAGCAATTTTCTTGTACAACAAGGTGCCAAACTAGCTTACCCATAGATAGACAAACTTCCAGCACTTTCCTAAACCCAGCGTAGGCCCTACTGACCTCTGCTACAGCCTGAAACCCTGTGTCAACCTGAAACCCTCTGCGTCATCCCACTGAGGCTCTGCATCGCTCCTGTAGCCTCTGCGTGTATGACGTAGGCCCTTTTGGCTCTGTGCAGTCTCTGCTGCCTCTGCGTGGCTTCCTTTGGCTCTACGTCTGCCTCTTCTGCGCTAATCTCCCATCCCTCTGTTATGTACTTGTTGCCTCCTAACTGCTCTCTAGACCACTAGTTCAATTTCTCAGTAAACCCTGCTCCAGAAATTGAACTGACTAGCCTCCCTCAGTATGTTCTCCAAGTGCCCCTCAAGCCTCCTCTTATACTTTTTCTGTTGACATCTCAACGGCCGAGATTAAGTCCCTAATCAACAGCTAAGATTAGATCTGGCTTGATCCATGTCATTTGGACCATTCTAACACAGATTCATATTAATATTTTATTTTCCCCAAGTTTAGACTTAGGGACTCCATTAAAAATATTAATTATTTTAATATCCCCTGATCTGTTTAGAATCTGCCCAAACCCTTTCTGGGTATTGGAGATCTCATGTGCCCCAACCTCTCCACCAAATTTCGTGGCTACAGCACATTCGATGCTACCCCAAATCAACACTCTCTTCTCTTGAGAGGAAAACCCTTCGGTAAATTTCTCTTATTGAAGCTTCTTATTGATCAATGCCAAACCCTAGACCCCTAACTAGAGTATCCTCCAAGCACAGGTCAAGTCCTTCCTCCTTTCTGCACTTTGTTTTCCCGGCACTTTGTCCTTCTCTTTCCGGCACTTCGTCCTCCTTCTTCGGACACTTCATTCTTCTTTCAACTATTGATAGATATTGTTGCACTTGCTCTAGAAGAGACATTTATCCTTGATCTTTGATGAGACCCTTTCACATGGGATGATGTCTTCCTTTTCTTGACCAAATGAGCTCCTTTTTCAAGGTGTAGGTGCAGACTTGATATGACTGTCCTGCAACCCTAAATTCTCGCACGTGTGGGAGGTTTACTTGATGTTATAGGCTCTCTTCTCCTTCGCTTGAGTACCCTTCTTCTTCGCTTGAGTAGGAGGCCTTATAGGCCTACTTTACTAGCCCAAATGGTGAGATATGTTAACGTGAGTTTCTCCTATTATGAACGCAGGAAGTCCTCCTTTTTCTTGCACGTATGGCTACAGCTTGCCCTAGAAACAGTCCTCGTTCACTTCGGTTTGTGTCTCTTCTTCTTCGTTGCACTAGAGGCTCCTTCTTCGTCCTTCGTTCACCCTTTTCTCAGCTTCCTTTCTCGGTGATTTCAGAGGTGAGTGAGCTTTACGTTGGAGGAGAAAACAGCCTCTATATATAGAGGTTTGTCCCTCCTTTAGGCCGACATGAAGACCGACTTATTTGCTTCAGATGGCTTCTTTTGATGGTGCCATTGCTTGGAGGAGACTTGACTTTGCTTGGAGGTATATTCTTTGACTCTAATACATAAGTATACATACACAGTGTAACATGCACTTAAGGTCTTCCATAATTTATTTTGACTCTTTGACTCACATATAGCACTTTCACATGTGCTAGACCTATTTCAATGAGCAAGAAACTCATTGACAAATATAATAAAAATAATATTCCTTTTCTTGAATAAATACAAATATCAAAAGTACATTTATGAGGACCGAACCTAGTTACATTTCCTTAAACAGTCAACACCCTCCAAGTCAAGCCTCCAATCTGATCCAGCTAATTAGCCCTCCTATTCTGCCCTAGGTCAAATTTCGACCTCCCAGAAATTGCCAGAAACCCAGAATTTTGGCCCTACAATTGCCCATAAAATTTTGACCACTGCAACTACAACTACCCAGAAAAGAAGCAAACTGGAGAGAGAGAGAGATAACCTCCACACATGTGACTTGTAAAGAGAGAGAAAGAGATGAATTCGTCCCTCCTTTTCATCCTTGCCCTTCTTGTCCTTTGCTTGGATGCCTAGAATATTCTTACTTGAGAGAGATCGAATTTTTTGCCTCGAGGAGGAGGTCGAATTGTCTTTATATGGTGATTTGTTGGGTCAAATGGGTATCTCTCATGCCTACGCCGACTTGACTTGGAAGTTGGAGGGAGGCCGACTAGACTAATTTTGGACCCAAAAATTCAATTTCAAAGATTCAAATTTCTCTCTTTTAAAAGTCCACAAGGACATGACTCAAAAATAAATTTTTCTTTTGACTATAGCATGAAAAACATGCTTTACATTGATCAATATAAATACATTATGAAGGCTGACCATGGTTACAAAATTCAACATGGCGATTACAGGGAAAATGAAACCAAATACCCTAAAGCTCAAAGGAAGCCTAAAAAGAAAAGATATCACAATACTAGTAGATTATGGAAGCACCCTCAATTTCCTGGATATTAATCTTGCAAGACAATAAAATATTTGTGTATACCCGATGAAGGATCTCACGATTACAACTATTGAGGGTCAACCAAAGGGGTAGGACAATGCCATAAAATTTCAATAAGTACACAAAATCTAGAACTACAAACCAAATATAACACTCTACATCTTTGTGGAATTGACATGGTGTTAGGTGCAGAATGGTTGATGCAAGTAGGAACCTACATCACAAATCTCCAAGAACAATTCGTGGAATTCCAACAATAGGAAACAAATTAAAAGTTATATGGTTCAAGAAGCCAAAATCTTTCGCGTAAAGAACTTACAAATCTCATGCTTCCACCACAAACAAGTCTACCAAATATTCACAAACATATCCAGAATCAAGGTGAAATTCCACATGTAAAGGCAAATTCATCTAGAACTGCTTTAAGGACAGAGCATTCTTTAAAGGGAAGGCAATGTTATAGATATTAAGGTCTAAAAAAGACAATAAAAATTGGTAAAATAAGATATAATAAAAGAATAATAATGAAATCATGAAGTCCTCGGGGTGCAGCTCAATTGGCGATCGTAGTGAAATGAAGTATTGTGTAAACTAACAGATCCAAGATTCAAATCTCCTAGAAGTAATCCGGCCTACAGAGAGGAGGACAGATTGTAGGCCCCAGAGGTATAGTGGTAGTGATTGGAATTGACTCTATGTAAAGCGAGTACGAGCCTCACCCAATGGTCAATTCCTTTGGTTACAAACAAATATAATAATAATGAAAGGTAAAGTATATGAAAAGACATGATGTTACAAAAGGGCATCCACTTGGCTTATCTATATGGACATGTCATTGTAATGCATCAGCATCTTATTCACTCAATATTTTATACATAAAATACTCTATTGTCTCATACATTGAGGAAATTCGATTATTGTAGCATCTGACAAATTCTTCTTTACTATTCCCATGGACCCCACAAACTCTAACAAGACAAAAAATTTAAGGGAAAAAAAAAAACTTATCTTTGTCCTTCAATCGATTTGAATTGCCTTGCTTCTATCGAATTGTTTGTGATTATGGTGCCTCACATGATCTAAGCAGTCCCTAAGTCTTCACCCACTTCTTATCTCAGCTTTCTCTCAACCGCAAAAATGATACCATGTTAAATTTGACAAACACATGAACATAGACAAGACTACACAGGAAATTGAGGGAATAAATTGATTCATTGTTTAGAAACAAAATAAATCAACACATGAGTGACACAATATCTCGTTACACGGTAAGAGAAAGAGTAGTAGTTATGTAACTCCCAAACACCTAATCTTTTCAACATTACATTAATTAACTCACAATTACATCACTTTATTATAAAGACTAATAAAGTAATTTTTGGTAGCTCAATTCCTATTTCATGTCTTCCCCAAACCTGATTTCACAGTTGGTGGCACCAAAAACACTATTCTTCCTAGTAATATTCCCCTAGGGTTTTCACTTTTCAATTCACACATAAGATGACTCCCCTCATAGTGTTCACATAAACTCTGACTCCTCACAGAAAACTAAACCATCTGACAAATTCTTCGTTACTATTCCCATTATACTAATGTTTAGTTTAACATATGATGGGACTGATTCCATCCCCAAACATCTTGAAATGAGATCTCATTTTAACTTTTAAAGTTAAAATTTAATTTAGTGAAACTAACTTTGAGAACCATCTATACAATTCTAAAAAAGAGTTCAACTAGACAACATGACTAGGTTGAAGGTGATCACATAGACAACAAAGGGGGTTAGGTTTCTTTTTTAGCGGGTCATTAATAGCCAGCTCAATCAGCTTATTGAGACTGGTCAGTTCAGACTCCAGAGAGTAAACAGGCTGGTTGACCAGTTTCACTCTGAACCAAACCAGTTTGGTCTAAAACTAGTTCAGAACCAGCCAGTTTGGATTCAACCAAATGGTTCTGACCACAGAGTATTAAATACATAAGATACTGTACTACAGTCTTAACCAACATTATATAATTAGCTAAAACAGAAGTAAACATTTCTGCCCCAAGCATTTTGTCTTGAAAAAACTGATATCAAGCAACAACCAAGATAAAATACAGATTAGCTGCACTAAAACCTATAATTACTATCTTTTGCCACTTAAATAACTAGCTCTCTTAAAGGATATTGTATCAGATGAATGATTGTTCCACATATGCAGTGCTTATAAGAACACAATTCAGTTTGGTTACAGGCATAGATAACAAAGTGTTTTAACTAATAAATATAAAAGAACATGTCAAAGCAAATAATAATGTAGACACTGGCAAGAGAATGTTATCTATTAGACTATTATACACAATAATCCAATCATAGCTACGTTTGGTCAGTGAAATGAAGTAAGAATCCTCAAGGTTGGTCCATAATGAGTAATTTTCCATTGCCTCTTGGTTGATGTTTTAAGGATTGCATACAAGGGAACTTTTTTGCAACCAAACATAAGTTCAGTTGATTTCCTTTTCAAAGAGAGTATCAAAGTAAGAATCATGAAAACGTTTTGACACAACTCACCTCGGGCTCTGTTGACTTGGTCCATCATGGCAGCTTCTGACTCCAGTATCACAGCACTTTTCTTTCCATCTGCAATATTGATATTTGATTGGCGTACTCCTGTTTAGATAAATTGTACATGGCTTTAGTGACAACTTTGGAAAATGTTTCAACTTCTGAATGCATAAGCACAACAATATATGTTTAAATTTTGACAATCCAAAGCAGGATTTCACATGCCCAAAGATTCAGTCTCAGACCATATCAGATGCTCGAGATAAACTATAGTCCACTGAATAGAATCAAAGGATGCTCACAAACAATGTTGAAGATATAACATTAGATGTATGTGTCATAATGTTTTCTCCTCTCATTGCCTAACCCTATTTTATGAATAACCCCCCTGGTGACAAAAAGAGGTTTCAAGCATGTAATTACTATGAAATCAAACCTATTAGATAGCTTTATTTGTACCATCGATATCAGATTTCCAATACAGATATATAAAATAATCCAAAAGAGATTTTCTTTATGACCATTTTATATCCATAACAATCAAATAACCTTCAGACTCCAGCACTTGCGCTCGCTTTCTCCGTTCTGCCTCTGCCTGCATCTCCATGGCTGCTTTTACACCTGCTGGTGGATTGATGTCCCCTGGAAAAATGATTCACCAAAGTAACAGACAGATTACTATTGTTTTATGAAAAAATATGGCCACCTCTTTAAATTTTACAATCAAGGGCTCATATAAAGTTTCTAGGTATGAATAGCAGGAGAATGTACTTATTTCATATCGTAAACAACGTAAGCCCCAGTCACTTGCAGCTTCATTTATTGATTTCTGCAAACAAAATGCACATCTGTATATGTTACTACAGGTTCAATTCAGTTACAATCAACACAATTTGTACTCATCGAGATATAACAAAGGCATAGGTAGGTAACACTGCATAAATAACTGGAAACAGCTTCCACAAACACGAAAGCAAATCAATCATATGCAAATAGATTTAGACAGTTTCAGATTGAACCTGGTCATTCCAGATTCCAGAAACACCAAATCAACATTACAAAGTGTTGAACTCAAAAGAAGACATTCATGGTTCTAAACTAAAGACAAATCCAAACAAGGCATTCATGCTTCAAACTAAGTACTTCAGTCTTCTATTCCACACTACAACTAAAAATCCATGGAGTGATGCCATCAACTTTTGAGATTTCTTTCATTAAACAAACATCATACCACTGTTTTCCCATGATATAAGTATGCCTTCAGTAAACAATTTTGTCTTATAAGAAACATAGAAGAATATTAAGGTAATCAAATCTGAAAACAAAGAATATAAAGCCCCACAAGCTTCCAAGAACAACTAATATGATGATTGTGTATTGTGTTCTCCAATTTGATGATGTAGTAGCATTAACTTTTATGTTTAGTCAATGGAAGCTAATTAAAATTGTAATCACAGTTAGTATCCTGTAAGGATAAAATGTGCATTGTTGATTAATTTTGGACGTGAAGATATTTGCAGGTTTTCACTTCCTGATTTGTCCTCTTAGAGTGCATAACCTATGTTATCAGGAACAGGAATTTGGAAGCAAGACGGAAAATGGCAATGGAACAAAAAAGATGGATGGGAGGATTTCATGTGTAAAATGCAATGCCCTGTAGAACCTAGGGCCCTTATGCCCTAAACCCCTTCCCACAGGGTAAACAACTGTCAAATCTCAAAGATAATCGCATTCGAATATAAACCATTTCCTATTGACAATGTGAAGTTGTGATTATCCCGTTAACCCCCAGATTTGCCCCTTTGCAAACTGGAGGTTTAAGAACAAGCTCGTTACAACAGGCTGCTGTTCAGAGTTTGTTTCCAGAGACAGGTTATATGACTATACTTAGCTCTCACTTGTGGCATGTTAAACTAGGTGTTTCTTGCATTATTGCTTTTGCAGCCTTCTTTGATTGTTTGCATGTTAATTTTACTTGCATGCAATTTTAAATTTATTCTTTTATTTAGCTAATGTTTCATTGCTATTATTATAATTCTATGTCCCAAGGGTGACCATCAACACCCTGCTCAGTTGCTATGAATAAGTTGTTGTGAGTGTATAGGTGGCAGGTCTCATATTAAGGTCCCCATGGGAGAGAATTCCTATGCCATTATATTTAGGAAGCCATCAACCCAGCCATTAACTGAGCGTCTTTGCGCAACCTCAGATGAAATCCTAGAAGAAGACTGCAGATGTGGGGAATGTAGGATCTCTCAAAAGGCTGCCACCGCTGAATCAGAGGCTGATGGAGTATGGGCTATGTACTTTGAGGGAGCATGCTCAAAGTCGGGTTCAGATGCAGGCATAGTTTTGATATCACCCTCCAAGATGCAAATTATGTTCTCTTATAGGTTGGCATTTTATTGCACAAACAACGTGGCGGAATATGAAGCCTTGACTTTCGGTCTGGATATGGCACTTAGTAAAGAGACAGCACTTGAAAGTCGTAGAGGATTCTGATCTAATTGTATCCCAGGTCAATGGATCGTTTAATGCTAAAAATTCTGTGGTTGATTCTGTAGCAGTGGCTGCATCCACATTGCAATCACTGAGCGATGATATATCTGAACTAGGAGACTTTACAATGGAATTCAGTTTTAGGCCTGCAATACCCAATAATCAAGAACATCGGCCTATTTTTGAGGATGACAAGCAAATAGTGGATTTTCTTCAAAATGATTGAGGTAGTGTGTTCATTATCCCCTACATCATACTTGATACTTTCTATGACACATTACAAACCCCATATTCTACCATCCATTCTTCGGGTCTAACTTCTCATTGGTTCATTGGGATTTGGCACCCTCATGTCCACACTCCTTGAGTAGGACCAGAAAACATTGCCCTGGAGGTTGATGCAACTAAAAGAATGGAAAAGCATATCATGGCCACAAAAAAAAGAAAAAGAAGAAAATCAAAATGCAAAAGATGGCCGGGACATAAGTTAGCACATGGGAAAAAGCCTAGCATGAGCTCTACCCTTATCATTAGCCATCACTCGGTTCTTTGAACATATGATGCTCCTTTACATCAAAAGGAATCCTCGCATGTTGCAAGCCCGATCAGCGATGAACTGTCTCATCTTAAGGGGTAATATAAAATGCTACATCATAAAAGTAAGCTCTAACCCTTGAGCTATGCACCATAATACAAAGAATTATCAAGAAAAAGTAAAAGGCACACTAGAGGGGTCTATTGTTGCTCTGATTGTATAGGCACTGTGACAACGACTCAAGTCGGGGGTTGTCACTCTAATCCCCAACCTCTTTGTTCTAGCTATCTCCCAACAACAAGCTATGGGGGGTAATCTCTATGAAATGTGAAGATGAAAGGCTTGGCAACCAACAAGTCCGGGAGACACGATTGAATGGCCTAGCTACTTGGTTAATTTTAGCAAGACTTAAATATTAGATTAGATTCGAATGTGAGACCAGTGCCTTATGCAGTCAACTTTTTGCTTACTACCAATTAGATGCCAAGTAACCAGATGAACAATCGTTGCTTAGATGTGTGACTATCCTAGACGAAATGCAAATCCTACAAGCTAGGAGAAATGCAGAATCTCAGTTGATTTTAAATTAGAAGCCTATTCTAAATGTAACCTTCCTCTTAACTATTTTGGAACTAGTCTCTAGAGTAAGTTGTGGGATGGAAGCCAACAAGAAGCTAGTAGAGGCTTGATTAATGATAATTCCCCCTGTGTTCCAACCACTTGATGCCTCTGGCACTACAGAGACCGCAGCTCTGACGACTGCAAGGTCACCATGTTAACCACTAAAGAGGTGCTAAGTCCCTGAAACTAAATTGAGAAAGGGTCGCCCTAAATGTTTATCAACCAGGCTTATGCTTGGAGGTAATTTATTAATGCAAGACTAACTTAGGATGCTTTATGAAAGATTACGAGTGATCTTGACGCAAGATTACTTAAATGTTTCCTTAAGTACTTAATTATGATTTACTTCAAGTTAAGATATCAAGTACTTAACAATGCTTAGAAAAGGTAATCTCAATCACAAGACAAGTGTTCAAGTTCAATAGTGCCAACAAGAGATAAAATGCCCATGTCCATTGTTCAAAAGATGCTCTTAATAATGATTCACCAATAAATAGATTTCACAATAGATATCCACTTACAATATGAACGATAAATCCATTAACAATTAGAGCACTTAAGACAATTAGCTAATGATTCAATACAATATGCCAATGATGACTTCACAACAAGACAATCAAAGATCTCATGCGATTAGATTCAAGCTAAATTTCCAAATTTGCTTAAGAGAAATGACATTCAATTAAGAGCTTCTCAAGATGTGCCAATAAGCCAAGGATTTACAATAACCATAAACCAATAATGATAAAAGAAAACAAGAACAATTATCCAATGATTCACTTAGAAGCCCAACACAATAATGCCAATTAGATTGCCAATGATATTAAACACTTAGGAGAACAAGTTACTTCAATGCCAATTAATAGAGACAATTAGATCAAGATGCCCAAAGTAACTTAAACCATTCAACACAATGCAACTTCAGATTAGAGTGCTTTAGTGAGTGAACTTAGTGCAAATTTAATGACTCTTAGAGATTATGATCAAGCTTACAAGAGACAAGCAAATGTTAGATTCCACATAACCAATGCTAGCAGCCTTCTTCACAATGGCACTTAAAACCATGAAACAAGTAACAATTAGAGTGTAAAGCACTGATACAATCTTGTATTCCAATGCTATGCCAGCAGTACGTAACTTTTAATTTAGAGCTCTTTTAAGTGCAAAATGATAAGCATATACTAGCCAAATACGAGCAATGAGAACCCAAGTGTCAAACCAATGAAATTATGACCTTCTTATGATGCAATCACCAATGTTATATCAGTCATTAATATGCAGAGATGAAAGTCATTAATAAATTATGAAATGAGCCAAATGAAGGATGCCCAACTCATGCAATTAGTTCCTCAATGTCTCAAGCATATTATGAGTGATTTTAGGAGCATTTTTATAAGTATTTTGCCACTGTAAGATAAAAATAGACTGTTGTAGGTAAACAGTGAGGTGAGTAAGGGTTTGAGAGGCAAACCAATGGCCCTAGGCCTAGGAGAAACTTGCCAAACTTGCCCAAATTTTGTCCAAGTGTTGGAGCACCTGTAAACACCAAAATTTTGTGCCAAATACCTCTGCAAAACACACCAATATTCAGTCCTGAAATCAAATTCTCAAACAGAGATGAAAGAGGGCAAATGAGGGTCAAAGAAGGGCAACATTGGGCCCTAGAGGGCTAGCGTTGAGGTGGAGGAGGGCTGCAAGGCCTAGTTAGGCCTGTGGCTAATGTCTAGAGGCCAAAAGGGCTTCACAGCAAACCTTGAAAGATTGCCGCTAGGCTTAAGAGAGGCTGAAAGGCCCTAAAAGGGCTGTGACCTAGGGCTTTAAGGCTTAAGGGAGGTTGTTGAGGTGGGAGAAGAGGAAGACGAAGGGGAAAGAGGAGAGCTGAGGGCAGAAGGAGGAGAGGAGAGGCTTGTGGCAGGCCTAGAAGAGGAGTTCTAAAGCCTTAGACCTTATGGCCAGGCCTAAAAAGGCCAAAAGTGCCCATGGCAAGGGCTACAAGCCGAGGCCTTTAAACGCCTGCGGCTAACCTTGGAAGGTTAGAAAAGGCTAACACAGAAGCTAGGAAGGGTAGATGGCTAGGGCATAAGGAAATGCTGGGCCTAGAGGCCCCTAAAAAATTTCAAACCCTTGCCAAAATTTGAATTTTCCTCAAATCTTCAATTTCACTACAAAATTCTTCAGTTGCTTGCCCTGCAAAAATTTTAGAGACTAGATCTTACCCTCAAGGGCCTAGATCTAGCTCAAAACCCTAGCAAATATCTTTGAATCACTTGGATCTAACCCGCACAAATGAAAATACAAGTGCCCAAAACCCCAAAATATACAAAAAAAATTCAAAACCCCAACTGCAAACAAGGTTTAGCAAAAAATTATTCTACAAAAATTTAACAAATTATATTCAAAACAAAATTCCAAATCCATATCGCATTCAATATTTTATAATCAACGTTTCGATCCAACAACTGTGGTTCATCTTCAGGATGAAATTTTTCCCTACTTTCTTTTTCCTAATTATTGAAACCTGGTGGATCAGTCTTTCATATATATTTTCATCCTGAAGATGAACCACAGTGGCTTAATCGAAACGTCAATTATAAAATATTGAATGCGATATGGATCCTGAATTTTGTTTTAGACATAATGAGAATGGTCGCAGAAATTTGAAGTCTAATTTACAAATTATACAAATGTACAATTGTTGAAGGATTTTTTGAGGAATAACTTTTTAAATAAAATTTTGACAATGGCCAGGTGTATTTCGAAAAATAGATGTTAAACCACAACCTTAGCGAAGTTAGAAAAATCACATAAAATGTTCGAAGTCCAAACAAGGTAAGCATGTGCCCACAGTCTGTGAACTTGGAGCCCAAGGGTTGGGGAACCTGCAAACTCTATATATTTCTTAAGAAAAGATCGCTAGAACTTACAATGAATCAGATCACCTAACATAAGCCCACAACTTACCAATAGAATGTTCCTATCATCTACAAATAAAATAACGATTCAGATATAATTGAAGCACAATATAGGAAAGCACATACACAGCACATACCACAGATCAATGAGACAAAGACACCATGAACTGTACCCCAAAGTCTTTTACTATGAAATTCAAAACTTTCCCAGTAGGACAGTGCCTCCACACTAGTGTTTACAAAATTACATCAGACCAAAGATCAGCATGATCATAATAGAAGCAAAATGCCTTCTATTTATAGAAAAATTCCTCCAAGTGGAAAATAACGACTAGTTGGCTTGATCCTCATCAAAATAATCTCAACCATTGAAAAATCCTCGATCAACTTATAATCTTAACCGTCAAAAATACTTATTTTTGATGGTTAAGTCAAAGTCAAAATTTTAAGGAAATTAGTTCAAAATACTTATTTTTGAGGAATTTTCGAATTTCTCATTAAAACCATTTTTTATTTGTTCAAAAATAATTATTTTAAACTAATTTCCTCAAATTTTTTACTTTGACTTAACCATCAAGGTCCAAAGGTCCAAATTTTCTTGAAATTTCCAATATTCCCTTGGTGGGGGACCTCCAAAAATTAACTACTTTTAGACCCACGAATTTTTCCACTTTGAGAAATTAATTTATCTAACATTTAAATTTTGACTCAAAATTAATTAATTTTCTGGCTTAGGATTTAAATTAATTTTTTGCTACAAAAATTAATTAATTCACAATTGGAGGGATTAATTATTTTTCCACCCTCAAATATTTTAGCCATGGTGTCTAAGTATTAGGGACCATGCACTAAAATATTTTTTACATAAGATTTTACAAATTCAACCCTCAAAGGGGAAATACCCATTCTTTATAAAACCTCAAAATATTTACTCAATTTTGTGACACAATATGATCTAGTGGACCAAATGATTTGTAATAAAATAATTTAGCTAATTAGCTTAAATAATTCTCAAACCACTTTTACAATAGACTCGACTAAAACACTAGGACTCACCTAAGACTTCGACGATAAATTCCACCTTAGCTTTGGGGTGAGGTTAAAGGGAAAAACTCGACTATCCACGTTTAGAAACACAATAATCAGTGAAACGAAAACCTCCTAGGATGAAATTCATCGCCAAAATCATAGGCTTGCCTAGGTTGTTACATAATTAACGATTTTGCCAGCATCATTTACATTACAAATTTGCAAAATGGGTTTACACTGATATGACAGACTGCTAGCTGATGATTTTGACTTCGAAAAAAAAATTCTTCAAGTCTTTGGAACCTGCTTCTTTGGAATGTTGAAAAAAATGAGTGCAACGGGGTCGAAAAAACAGGTCGAGCAGGGTAACGCATGCATCCATGATTGCTCCCTCCTTTACATTTATACATTCGAGATGTGGACTCCCCATCAGTTGGTCCCCTTGACCATGGCACTTGGCCATGAAGCCCTTTCCCCTCCATTGTCATACATTTACACTAACACCTATTGTTTGAAGGGTTGACCTTGGAAATGTCACTTCCCCTTGAGGGTTGGAAGCACCTGATGGTATAGACAGTTAGCCACTCCTATCAAGGTAGGGAACACCTTTACGGAACCTAGTATAGTTAGATATCAAAAGGTGATTCTTGTTTGAAGTATTAGTATACCCTTAACATCCAAGTTTGGTCCACTTAGATGCTCATATGATCTTCATCTCTAATGGATGGTTGCCTTTACTTGAGTTCATGATGGTTTTATTAGGTGGTCCACAGCAACCCAAGGCCTTGAGGGCACCCACTCCACGAGTACCCAAGCCTTTCCAGAGAGATGGATGGCTTAGAAGATGCAACATTGTGAGAGTTGGGCCTCCTGATGACTTGAGAAAATGTTACATGTCCCAAGCACCCTCAAGACAAAGGACATTGGTCTACTTTGACCCAATATAGAGGATTCTTGATGATTGCACCACTGGACGCAACATGCCACTAGATTGGCCTTGACATAACCTAATGTGCAGGACTTGATTCAAAACCCAAATGAGGATGGTCTTCCATGAGAGACTAGAGAGGGATTGTTGCACCTGAAGGAGCCTTAATGTTGGAAATAGAAGGCCATGTTTTGACATGTTGAAAATTGGTAGCTCAAGAATGAATTTCCTTATCTAAAATCTCATTTCTGACAATTCTGGAGTGACTTTCTAAAAATAGATGTCTAGCATCTCAAGTATGACTTTCCAAAAATAGTAAATCACCTTGCATCAATTGGTAATAAAGTATAGTTGACGGAAAATCACTTAACTTATCATTAATCAATCTTAACAGTTCAATCTCGACTTAATCATCAATATTATTATTATTACTATTAAACTTTATAATATTATTAGATTATTATTAGAAGGAAATTCATGTCTCTCAATCATGGCTCTCAATCATGTCATATGTAATTCCCCTCAATTAATGCATATGTTACCCTCTCTCACTTAATGGATATGTTACACTCTCTCTTATGCACTCATTAAAAGTATGGCATATTCTTCTTACACACTCATTAAAGCATGTCATAAAAGATTCCTCTTACGCACTCTTTAATGCATATGTTACATTATCCTCTTTATGGCATAAGTTACTAAGGCATGTGTACCTCCTTAATGGCATGATTTACAAAGGCATTTGTACCTCCCTAAATGGCATATGTAACTCCTCCTCAAGAAATGTGTCTTTATCCTTCTTTATGACTAGAATTTTTTGTTCCTGAAGAAAATTTATGATCTGCACCCTTAACCCAGTTTACAAGTTTGCATGTGTTTGTTTAGGCCCAACCCACATGTTCCGACATGATGATATAAATTTCAGAATGCATTTATTGCAAACATAAAGAGTGCTTGTACTAATGTTTCACTTTCCTAATAGCTTATAATTAATGCAAAAAATTATGGAGGCATTTAACGCAATAGACACTAGTTTTTGGTCAAGCAGACCCCAAAAAAACCCCACAGCCTCTTGGGGGAAACCGGTCTTCAATAGGAGGAATTTATTTGCTTCTACAGAAATTTTTGACAACAATAAATACATAAGAGATTTAACTTATCTATTTCCTTGAACTTGTTGTAGATACTGCCCAGGTTACATAGAATTTCGTGCCTCACACAGTGATTTTACCCAGTTGTGATTTGCCTCGAACTCAGTGTTAGCTGCTCACTGACAGTGCCTTTGTTTTTGATTCAGACTCAGCATAATTGTTCCCTAGATTTTTTGCTTTGACTTTGATTCAAACAGCCTCAAAACTCATCACAAATCCCACAAAAAACATGTTGACTGTACCAGAAATGTAGTAGAGACAGGCCTCAGGTTTTGTTCCAGGAATCCTGCCTCAAATTGTGTGCTCAGTCAAAGGATAGAGCACTAGAATTTCGAGCCTACTTCTCTCCAAGAACTACCTCAAAATTCACTCCTAAATTTCCGCCCCTAAAAACTCGAGCCTAAATTTCTACCCCTAGAAACTCGAACCTAAATTTCCACCCCTAGAACCTCAGGATTGCTCTTTGGATTGTGTTAGCTGATCCTTGGGATTTGATCCTTCTATTTGTTGTAGTTTCCTCCTGCAAATGATGGCTATAGTAGCCTCTTCCTCCTTTCTCCTTGTTCTTACTTCTTCTTTTCTCCTCTTGCTCTCTCAAGTGTGAAATGAAGAATGAGATCCCTTTTCCCTCTTTTGTCTCCTTGGAAAAGATCGAATCCCTAAACCTAAGATCCAATGGATGAGATTTAATCTCCAAATCTCAAGATGTGTGGTTGAAATCATTTCTCCCAAATGACCCCCCTCATACATTGGCCCCATCACTTAAAAGTCTTCTAGTACTAACTTTTCTATTTTTTCTCATAAAGTGATTTTTCATCTCACTATAATATTAAAAAAGTACACTTAGTATTTTACACATAAAGTCTCTTTATACAGTACAAGTGACTACTATTAAAACAATTACATGGTACAACACTTCTAAGTACTTTTTCCACCCATGACATTAATTTAACTCATAAATGTCATTGAGACAAAAGTCCATTAATGTGCTCACTAGACTAACAGGGATAAAAGACTAGTAACACTTCTCCTTGGTACTATTTTCAACACTCCCTCTTACCGAGGAAGGTGTTTCTCATCACTCCCATCCTATCTTTCAAAAAAACATGCTTGCTTCTTGGCAAAGACTTGGTGAGAATGTCTACTACCTGATCATCAGTGGATATATACTCAAGCTTCACTACCCCTTGGTGAACCCGGTCTCTGATGAAGTGGTATTTGATCTCTATATACTTTGACATATCGTGAAATACTAGATTCTTAGAGAGTTTAATACAAAATCTGATTATTATAGTAAATCGTAGTTGGTCTTAGCATTTGACCAAATAAACCATGAAGCATCTTGAGAAGCCATAATGCCTCGCACCCTGCCTAACTAGTTGCATTATGTGTTGCCTCTGCATTGCTCAATGCCACTGGCCTCTGTTTCCTACTAAACCATGACACAATTATCGAGCCCAATGAGAAATAACATCCAGAAGCACTCTTCCGATGACTAACACCGCCAGCCCAATCTAAGTATGTGCAGCCAATCAATCTGACTCCATCACATCTGACATAAGTCCAAACCATAATGCATTGTGCCCTGTAAGTACCTCAACACATGTTTTGCAGCCACCTAGTGTACTCTCCTAGGCTCCGTCATAAACTGACTCAATGTGTTGACTGCAAAACAAATATCCACTCTATTGTTGACTAGATACATCAATGAACCGATCATTTGTCAATACAAAGTGGGCTCCACCAACTCGGAATCAACATTATGCAACTTCTTCCAGTTGGTGATAATATGAGTAGCCATAGGCCTACAACCATCCATACGGAATCTCCTCAAGATGTCACCTGCATACCTACCTTGGCCCATGAAGATATGCCCATCCTCCTACCAACCCTCGAACCTCAGAAAGTAATGCATCAACCCCATATCAGTAATATCAAACTCTAAAGCAAGATCTCTCTTACAGTGTTGGATGAGTTTGTCCTCCCCTGTAATAAACAAGTCATCGACATACAGAACCAGAATGAGTGGATCATCACCTACCAAGATAAAGTATAGATTTGGATCTGCATTACTCTTCTGGAAACCCATCTGCTGAGTGTAGGCATCTATCCTCTCATACCATGCCCTCGGTGCCTGCTTCAGTCCATACAAGGCTTTCTTCAGCCTACACACGTGAGACTCCCTCCCATGCAACTCAAAGCCCTCAGGTTGCTCAATGTACACCTCCTCCTGTAAAACACCATTGAGAAAGGCAGTCTTCACATCCATCTGGTGAATCCTCTATCCCATCTCAGCTGCTATATATATCACTGCTCTAATGGAAGCATAATGAGCAATCGGTGCAAAGGTCTCCTCATAGTCAACTCCATCTACCTGTGAGAACCCTCGCGCCACAAACCGAGCTTTGAACTTCTCCATGCTGCCATCCGCAGCATGTATGATCTTGTACAGCCAGCTGGAAGTCACCACTAACTTCTCATCAAGACATGGCACTAGCTCCCAGACATCATTCTTCATGATAAAGGCATACTCCTCCACCATGGAATCCCTACAAATTTGTTGTCTAGCGACCTCCTCAAAATTTGTTGTATGTCTCTACAACATCTTCCACAAAGCCACCCACCCTCTCTGGTGGTCTGCTCTCCCTCACTGACCACTTGAGTCTCCCCACTGCCTCCTAAGCCTCCTTCAGGGTCTCCCAAAGCCATCTTGGCTTCCTCTTCCCAGCAGTAGTCTCACGTGGTGATATGGGAAAATCCTCAACTGGTGCCTCTCATCCTAGCAAGGAAGGCTCTAAAATAACCAATGGAGATCCTAAACTCTGAGATATCGTGCTTGATGAACCTCCACCAGGTGATCCTGTACTCTGTGAACGTGCCACCCCTGAAGAAGGTGAAACTCTTGATCCTAATGCTCCTGAAACCTATAATGTGGCCCCCTGCTGAGGAGCCTTCTTCTCTACCTGATCAACCTCCCGAGACCTCCTCAAAGCCCTCTCCTCCTCAAATGTCACATCCCTCCTCAGTATAATCTTCCTCTATGCAAGAAGATATATACGGTAGGCTCTGTTGGTCTCATTGTAACCCACTAGAATACCCCTCTCTACAGTCGGTTCCATCTTACTTCTCCATAGGGACGTGTGAATATGTAAGGCAACCAAATATCCTGATGTGCCCAATTTTCGGCTTCTTGCCGGTATACACCTCCTCAAGAGTCTTGCTCCACAAGACTCTGTGTAGACTCCTATTCTACAAATAAACAGCAGTGTTACACGCCTTGGCCCACAAGAAGAAACGTAAACTTTGATCATCAACATCGCTCTAGCTAAACCCACAATGGTCCTGTTCTTCCTCTCTGCCACCCCATTCTGCGGAGACTTGTAAGGCATAATGAGCTCCCTCTTGATGCCAACACTCCCACAAAGATCCCTCATCTCCACATAAGTGTACTCACCCCCATTGTCTGATCTCAACACCTTGATTTGCCTCCCTATCTGGTTCTCCACAAGAGCCTTAAACTCTTGGAATGTCCAGAAGGCCTCATCCTTGGTCTTCAGGAAGTAAATCCAAGTCCTCCTGGAGTGGTCATCAATGAATGTCACATAGTACTCATATCCACTCAATGAAACCTAGGGCATAGAACCACATACATCAGAATGAATCAAATCAAGGATACATGCAGCTCTGTTGTCACTGCTCTGGAAAGGTGTCTTGGTGTACTTTCCCAAAGCACACCCCCTGCACACATCATGATGCTTTGTGTTGAAATCAAGCAACCATGTAAACATCTCCCTCAACATCCTAAAAGCTCCATGGTGCAAGTGGGTCATCCTCTTGTGCCACAGCTCACATAACTCGTTGCTACTGGTCTACACTACCATAGCTCGAAGAGGCCGAAACATAAGTTTGTGTAGTCTCCCACTACGAGCTCCAATCACACGAGCAGACTCGATACCGGATCCCCTGGGATATATCAACACTTGTCCCTTTCGGAACAACACCTCATACCCCTTATCCTCCAAACTAGAGACTGATATCAAACTCTTCTGAACCTTGGAACATATAGAACATCTTGCACCTTCAGAGGAGGTGATGACTCCCTCTGAAATGAAACTGTCCCCATCCCTGTCGCTTTGACTTTGGAGTTGTCACCAAGCACAACCTCCAAGACAATATCATCTTGTAAAAGTATCGTGAAGTGCTCTCTACCTCCAGTCATATGGCAGGATGATCCACTGTCTATGAACCATGCAGGGGAAGATGTGACATGATTGGCTAAACTCACCACCAAAGCACACTATGAATCAAACATGGCCACAAAATCATCCACATCTGCTGAATCAGCAACTCCCTGTTTCTTCTTACCCTTCTTCTTGGGACACTATATAGCATAGTGACCCATCTTCCCATAAGCAAAGCATTTCATTTTTCTCATGTCCTTCTCCTTAGACTTCTGCTTCCCCTTCTCTTGCTTTGCTCCATTAGAAGACCCCTTCTTAATCTTCTTTCCCTTCTTACCCTTTCTCACAAGAGCAACATTCTCCTCTTCACCTCCCGCACCACTCTTGTTGCCACCCCTCGCACTCCTCCTGATCTCCTTCTGGATGAAATCATCCCACGTCCTCCTCCAACCAGAAAAGTGCACTCTAGGCACCAAGTCATGGATAAAGCCATCCCACTTCTCAGTGAACCCATCTAAGGCAATCCTAACCAACTGCTCCTCTGGAAAAGCCTCTGCAATGGCAACTAACTCATCCTTCACCTGTCAGACTCTAGTGAGGAAAGAGGTGACAATGTCAGCCTTGGTCATCCTAGTGTTGCGTAGTTTTTGTCTCAACACCATCTTCCTGATCTCATTAGAACTCTGGTGTAAAGAGACCAAGGACTCCCACATCTGGTATGCATATCTCATCCCTGAAACATGAGGGAATAAATGGTCCTTGATGGAGTCTAGAAGGATCCTCTTTTCTTTCCCATTCTTCTTGTTGAACTCCACCAACTGAGTTGGATCAGCGGGTGATTGCACAGTTGCTTCAACAACATCCCACACTTCTACCTCCTCCAGTAAAAGCATAATCCTCTCCTTCCATGGGCCTAATTTTTCAGCCCCTTCCAATTTGTCCTCTACACTCAACCCAGTAGCCATGACCCTACAACCAACAATATGGAGCAAGTATGTAAGCTAGAACCTTCCTCCCTCTAAATTGCTAAAGTCAATAGGATCTGACAAAGTTTAAAGGGGTTTTGTTCACTGTTTGAAGACTTTAGATGCTTGTTGCCCTCTTTATCATCTGACTGAAATTAGAAATGTGAACCTCAACTTAGTTCCGATACCATGTAGAAAATTTATGATTTGCACCCTTAACCCACTTTACAAGTTTACATGTGTTTGTTTAGGCATGACCCACATGTTTTGACATGCTGATAGAAATTTCAGAATGCATTTATTGCAAACATAAAGAGTGCTTCTACTAATTTTTCACTTTCCTAACAGATGATAATTAATGCAAAAAAATTATGCAAGCATTTAACACATAAGAGACACTAGTCTTTGGTCAAGTTGGCCTCAGAAAAACCCCACAGCCTCTTGGGGAAAATCGGCCTTCAAAGGAGGATTGTATTTGCTTCTAGAGAAATTTTTTACAACAAGAAATACACAAGAGATTTAACTTATCCCTTTCCTTGTTGTAGACACTGCCCAGGTTACAAAGAATTTTGTGCCTCACACACGATCATTTTACCAAGTTGTTGTGAAAATTCGAGAAACCCACCCGAATCTACTACTACAACAACTGATTAAACTTCTCCTATTTGTTAATTACTTAAACAAATTATTTACTGCTTCCTACAACAAATATCGAAGCTAATACAACTGCAACCTTCACTTAATTAATTAATTTACCCAAAACAAGAACAGAACAATAGAGAAAGATACAACACAAATGACAGTATTTTTTGGACAAATGTCCGAGGAAAAACCCAATGCGGGAAAACTAGTGCAAAAGCTCCGAGGGTTTTTATTATTATGTAGTAATTTTCTGAATACAACTCTGGATGCCCTTCCAGCAATCCAGTTACAGAGAAATACAACTGACAGAAGAAAATTGTGAGATTACCTCACTCTACCCGGCAAGTCCCACTGATCTGGCAGCTAAACCAACGTGTCCCCGGTTATTGCTACGTTGCCCTTGCGTGGGCCCTAAGTCAGCCTCTAAGGCTCTGCGTCAGCTTTGCGCTGGGCCGATTTTCTCTCCAGGAGCTCTGACATCAACCCTCCCAGCTCACACATCAAACCCCAGCAAATTTTCGAACTTCTGCTGGGAGGACTACGCTGCGTCTGCATGAGCCCTTCTGGCTCAGTGTCAACCCCTCCTGAGTACTACGCTGCCTCCTTTTGGTGTCTCTCTGCCTCTCTGTTGCGTATCTTGGCTCAGGAGAAGATTCTCCAACCAAATTATCCCTGTCCCTCACTACACAAGCTCACTATCGATATTCTCTCGATAACCCAAATTTCTACTACAACAACTTATTAAGTTCCTTCTATTTGTTAATTACTAAACAAATTATTTACTGCTTCCTACAGCAAATAGCGAAACTAATACACTGCAGCCTTCACCAATTAAAATTATATGCAGAAACAAGTAACTAAGCAAGAAAGAAATACACAACACATGTACACAGTTATTTTTGGACAAATGTCCCCGGAAAAACCCAATGCAAGAAAACAAATGCAGCAGCTAAAGGTTTGTATTATTAAGCAGTAGTTTTTTCTGAATACAATCTCTGGATGCCCTGTTGGCTATCCAATACAAAGAATATTACTGACAAAGAGATCCAGCCACTAAATGGCCAGCCCCTGGATGCGTCTGTGCAGTCTCTTCGCAATCACTGTGTAGGCCCTGTGTCACATCTACTGGGGTCCATGTCACTCCTCCCGACTGATCGATTTGCTTCTGAGAATTCAACTTCTGCCCTCTCGATCTCACACCCCGGACTCTGGCTCTGAAATCGATTCTCCAGCAAATTTACGGATTCCTTCTGGGCTTTCGCGCTACCTCGGCATGGCCCTGCACCAACCTCTCTGGCTCTGCGTTGCATCTGTTGGATCTCTCTCTGCCTTCTGTATTAAGTATTCCCGAATCAAGAGAAATCTCCAACTGAAACTATCCCTGCCCCTCACTACACAGGCTCACTATCGATATTCTCCCGACAGTTGCTCTGCTTCAGAAAATCTAACTTCTGAACTCACTCTGTGTGTCTTTCCAAATGACCCTCAAGCCTTCTTAAATAATCTCCTCGTTGACATTCAACGACCCAGACTAGAAGCTAATCAATGGCTATCCTCATCTTCTTCTACAAGTTACACCCACAGTTAGATTTATACCCATTAAGTATTATAATTTCCTAAGTTTAGACTTAGCAACTCATTAAAAATAATTAATTATTTTAATAACACTGTCTCCAAGTGGAATTTCCCAAAACGCTTTCTGGGTTCTTTGGAATACACATGCCCAAACCTCCTTGCAAAATTTGAGACTTAGAGCACATCTGATGCTACCAGAAATCAACAGTTGTGATTTGCCTCGAACTCAGTGTTAGTAGCCCACTGACAGTGCCTCTATTTTCGAGCCAGACCCAACAAAAATGTTCCCTAAATTTTCTGCTTTGACTCTGATTCAAAAAGTCTCAAAAACTCGTCACAGATCCCACAGAAAACATGTTGACTATACCATATATGTAGCAGAGACGAGCCTCAGATTTTGTTCCAGGAATCCTACCTCAAATTGTGTGCTCAGTCAAAGGAAAGAGCACTGGAATTCCGAACCTGCTTCTCTCCAGGAACTACCTCAAAATTCACTCCTAAATTTCCTCCCCTAAAAACTCGAGCATAAATTTCCACCCCTAGAAATACAAGCCTAAATTTCTGCCCCTAGAAACTCGGGCCTAGATTTCCACCCCTAGAACCTCGGGACTACTCTCTGGAATGTGTTTGTTGATCCTTGGGATTTGAGCCTTCTATTTGTTGTAGTTTCCTCCTGCAAATGATGGTTGTAGTAGCCTCTTTCTCGTTTCTCCTTGTTCTCACTTCTCCTTTTCTCCTCTTGCTCTCTCAAGTGTGAAGTGAAGAATGAGATCCCTTTCCCTGTTTTGTCTCCTTGGAAAAGATTGAATCCATAAACCTAGGATCCAATGGCTGAGATTTAATCTCCAAATCTCAAGATGTGTGGTGGAGATCATTTCTCCCAAATGACCCCCCCCCCAATACATTGGCCCTATTGTACCTTGTTTTACTTTTATCTTTGTTTAGAAGAAAATGTATATGTATCTGCAAAAAAAATATCAAAAGAAAAACAAAAATTTTGATGTTAAATAATTAATGTATGATGGTGGATTAGACTGCATTATTTAAATCTCAATGCAGCAATAAGTGTAAAGCTGTGTTGCACGGGTACCCGCACCCGGGGGTGGGGTTCGCATACCCGTCCCGGGTTCCCGCACCCAAGTACCGGATTCGGGTACGGGTTCTTCCCAGACGCACCCAGAAGAACCGGGTTCTTCCATGAAGAACCGGGTTCTTCAAAAAAAAAATTCGGGTTCTTTTCCTTTGACGGGTTCTTGGGTTCTTGGGTTCTTCGGGTACTTGGGTTCTTCGGGTTCTTCAGGACGGGTTCTTCGGGTTCTTCACGTGGGTTCTTCGGGGTTCTTCACATGGGTTCTTCGGGTTCTTCAGGTTCTTCACGTGGGTTCTTCGGGGTTCTTCACATGGGTTCTTCGGGTTCTTCGGGTTCTTCAGGACGGGTTCTTCGGGTTCTTCAGGACGGGTTCTTCGGGTTCTTCGGGTTCTTCACGTGGGTTCTTCGGGGTTC
>APFE031678027.1:32421-42656 GCA_000404065.3 Pinus taeda | reverse complement strand
ATATTACCCGACGAACCCACGCACCCAGTTTCCAAAAATGTTGTCCCCGTCCCCGTCCCCGTCCCCGTCCCCGCACCCACGTTTCCTGGCAACATAGGTGTAAAGCAAGTGGGTCCCTAGTCGGCAATAACAAAGTCGGAGTTTAAATATCGAGCAAGTCTTTGAGCGCGATGAGGAGTGGTAGTAGGGCCCGTTGAATGGAGCAAACCCGGGGACACTACGTGCTCGACGGTTAGCTCTCCCAATCCCCCCGTAAAGACCTTTTAACATTTGCTCTGACCACAGATCAACTGCTCAAAATGGTTGCGAGGGGACTCCATCAAGTTTCTTTCGTACGGGAGTTTGCCCCCATATTACGTCAACAAGCGAGTGTGTTACGTCGATAGGCAAGCGCGATTATGATTTGCCTGTTCTGCCATTTGTACGTCACCACTTCTCATCATACCCTTCTGCCACCTCATCATCCATGTCAGCCATCACATCATCCATCTTGTTGCCAGCTCATTAATTCGAATTTCCCAAGATTGTCATTAATTTTGTTTTCCCACCCGTTACCCTGTTTCCGCTGTAAATTATGTTCCATTGTTCATTATGTTCACCGCTGTCCTCTCCTTCTACTTCCATGGACTCAATTGTACAGGTTGCAACTTCAATCAATATCACCCGCCACTATTCAGATATTTGCACGAAGTTTTGGTATCCATAAGTATCAAAATCTCGAAGAAAGTTGCTTTAACAGGCTCCACTTTCCATATTCCATTGATGGATACTGAAAGAGACATTTCTGACCCAGTTTGCTCCATTGATTATATAGAAATTTATCATCATATTCTGCTTAACCAAACTGAGTCTCCTGTATATGTTGCTACTGTAAGGTCAGGGATTTTAGCTGTCGTGATTCCTTAAACTCATTTGTTTCCAGAATTTATATATTGGCTAGTCTTTGCCCTGTATCCTCAAAAATGTTTTGTCATGAACTCATTGGGTGAAAATGTATTTCAAGTGTCTACCCTGTTATTCAGCAAGCTTTATGTTTTCCATCTGCAAGTTCTTACACCCCTTTTTCAGAAGAGACTCTATTTTCCACCTTTCAAGATTTGTTTGCTTCTAATTATGCTCAATTGAATTTCTTTTTAATGCCTGTTGAGAAGCATTTGCCAATGGAGCCTACTCATTTTCCTTTGGACACTTTTTCTGAAGAAGTAAGACATGTCCCTGAAATTTTGGCTAAAATTTTGGGAAGAGAGGATACAAATACTGTGGACAAAGCCATTTTGGGAATGTTTAGTTTGATGATAAACCCAAAAACAGTTTTTGATATACCTGTTTTCTGGGATAAAATGGTTAAATCCCAATTGACAGATATTCCTCTCACTGGTTGCTTCAGATTTCCTTCTCTTGTTACCTACCTCTTCTTGTACACTCATGTTGAAAGATTCATGCACCTAGAATTGAATATCATGGACTCTCACAAGAACAAGCAGTCAGTAGTATTTTGGATGATGTGGTAAGAAGTACTACAAATAACCAAGGTTTAATGTACTTTGTTACGTCTTTTCTATCAGTGGTTTACTCAATATTAAACAGTTCTCCTCCACCTTCCTTTCTACCAAAAGCTCGGCTTTTCCTTCAACTCAGTAAAGATGTCAAAATTGGTGATTGGTTTCAGTTTGAAGATTATTCAGAGATTAGATTATATGGAGCAGAAGTTGCCCCTTACAGGCTCCCAACTTTTGTGCCTATGAGATTATTTTCATTTAAATTCATCAAGCAAAGTTTGAATGTGTCAAGTACATTTTGTGCCAGCAAAGAAGGGGCATTTATTTAAATTGCCAAAGACAGTGAGACCTTTCATTGTGAATAACAGGCAAGTTGTAGGAGAAGCGCAAAAAGCACTTGAAAAATATGAATTTGCAGCAATGTGAAAAGTCGGCATATGATCCACATCATATTATTTCAAACAGGAGGATGGAAAATCCTTATGCTCCCTTTATACATGAAGCTCAACCAAAGGCGGAGAAATTAGCTAATGGAGGCCAAACTAGTTTGACTGGAGAAGTGGAAATTGAAACTCCTCATCAAAGTGAGAAGACTTTAAAGAGAGGCAGTGAAGATGTGATTGATCTAGAAGAGGAAACAAACAGAAGTTCTACAAGAACTAAACTCTCTAATGGTGGCAGCTCATCATCTGCATCAGGTTTTCAGTTGCAATTAGAAGTTGTTTGTACACCATCTTCTCCTGTTCCAGAAGAGACTAGCTAGAGATTTGTGTCAATTATAAAGCAATTGTATTATCAGATTGAAGAAAAGAACAGGAAGGTTAAAGAAAGCATGGAATCCCAGTTGGAGACTCAGTTTATCTCAGATTATCAAACCAGACTGCTTTCTGCTATGGATTTGGAGAGAAATCAGCTCAAACTAGCTTTCTCTCACCCTTCTGCTTTGTCTATGTCTTCTTCATCAGGTTTCAAGACTGTCAATTTGACAATTGATGCTAGAGAAATCCCTCTGCCTGGCAAAATCAATTTGCATAGGTAGATTGGGAACTAATTTACAGTGATTTGAAAAAATCTTCTTTGGCTGCTACTAAAGATGAAGGTTTGTTAGAAAAGGTGGTTAACCAATTGAAATTAGAAAAAGAACACTCCAGAGCTTTAACCACTCAGAATGCAGAATTGAAGAAGATGATTGTTAAAATTGGGGTCAATCAAGAGGACAGAATTGTTGTTCAAAAGCTATTTCAGGGAGCTGAAACAAAAGTTCATGTGCTAAGGAATAAATTGAAGATGCCTTCCATTAAACATCCAATGGCTTCAGAAGTGGCATAGGTGGAAAAAGAGAAAGAGGCCTTGACTAAGGAGCTCATACAGAGAAATGATGAAATCAGCAAGCTAAAGGAAATAAATATGTTTTGCAACAGAAACCTGACTCTCATGTTTGTACTATTCTAGTACAATCTGATTCTGAGGACCCAGCTGATAAGCTGACTCGAGTCATGACTGAATTGAAGATTTCTGAAAATGAGATGAAGAAAATTCAGAGAGATTATGAGAGTGCCTTGAAAGATATAAAGGCTACTGAAAGAGAATTAACAATGTCTAAGGAAAACGCTGACAAGTACAAGAATTATTGTCAAGTTGTTGCTCAAAAAATCAAAGAGTTAAAGGAGAAGGTGAAGGGGAATATGTCCCAGATTCAAGCCAGAGAAATTTTATGGAATGACATCATCCATACTGTGAAGAACATTTGGGAGTCATTGTATATAGTAGAGGAGGGGAAGATCGTCATCAGAGACTTAGAAAATCTGATTGTTGCAAATAAACAGAAATTACAGCAAAGAGCTCAGTTCGCAAAGAAAATGATTGATTTCCTTAATTCAAGGTCTTCATAGCAGTTAAGGGAATTAGGAATTGAAGATAGTGTTGAAGAAAGTGTAACTAGGTTTGGTCAAGCACATTTTCAAGAATGGGTTTCTTGCCCATTTGATAGATCAAGCACATGTTTAAGTGCTTCTAGGAAAGTCAGAGTCAATGTAATTATTGAAGACCCCTTGAGGGCATGTTACACTATGTAAACTATGTAATTATGTCAGAGATATGTGTCAAAAGTGATCCTCCAAAGCAAAGACAAGTCTCCTCTTAAGTCGGCTCAAAGAAATGAATTTTGGTGCATTTAAAGTCAAGTCGGCCTAACTGGCTCAAGTCGGCCCAAAAGGAGGGACAGAATCCTATATAAATGGCAGTTCGACCTCATCAATAGACTATTAATCATCTCTGAAATTAACGAGCAAGGAAGGACGAAAAAGAGGTGCAAAAAAGAGGCATAAAGGTGATTTTAGGGCAGCAAAGAAGAGGCAAGAGAAATCGAGTTTGGGAGGGTTGTTTTAGGGCGTAATTCTATCACACATTCGAAGAAAGGAGGCCAGTTTTGCAGCCACGTCAGATCCACAAGAGCAGCAACGTAATCAAGTTTGATTGGGCTAAGAAAAGACATCTAATAAGGCCTCCATCTCTATCGAAGAAGAGGACACCTAAAGTGAAGGACGGAGACAAGTAAAAGGGCTCCTTTCAAGCCCTAGATCAGCCACACATGCGAAGATTTCAGATTTGCAGTAAGGTAAGACGATCAGCCTCTTAACTTGGAAATATCTCTCAAGGAAGGTCTCATTCTCTAGCTCAAGTGTCAAGGAAAGGAAAGACTGCCAAGCAAAGTAGAGAAGGAAAGGAAGACTCCAAAGAAGAGGTCCCTAAGGAGACCTAGGGTTTCTGCAGTTGCCGGAAAAAAGAACCCTTCGTTGCCGAAAGAAGTGTGAATGAAGAAGAAGGTATTAATTGAAGGACAAAGGAAGAGAGACTGTGTCTTGTGCTTGGAGGATCAACTGGTCAAGGGTCTAGGGTTTGGCATTTGTCAAATGAAGCTTCAATAAGAGAAATTTGCAGAAGGGTTTTCCTCTCTAGGAGAGAGAGGTTTTGCCCTGGCTGAGAGCCAACATCTTGTGTTCTTGTATCTTTCATTTTGGTAACTGTTTGTAGAAGTAAAAAGAGCACACACTAATAATAATAAGAGAACATTGTGTCAATAAGAAAAATAAAAATACCTCACAAATAGTTATCATCATCAAGAAGAATCTCACTATAACCCAGATGCCCTAGATTCTTCAACAGATAGAATTGAGTATGTGTTTGAAACTAATAAGATGATTGTAAAGAACTTATACAGGAAGATTGCAGAAGAAAAATTAACAGAAGTCAAGGACGTTGTAATGAAATTTAATATTGATTTTGATAAGAGAACTAAACCAAGTTTGCCCTCATGCTAGGACCAACAGGGAAATTTATTACCCTAGGAGACTTATGACACTTTGCTGGTAGAGGCAAAAAGCAAAATAGGCTCAACACAAGAAAGAACAGCAGTATTAAATGAAGCGACTATTGTCAGTTATTTGCAAAGGGATTTTCAACTTTTATGGTTGATGAGAACTCTTTTTATTGACAAACCTACATATAGCATAATCACTAACTTCAGGATGGCACGCACAAGGTTTGTCAAGAGTCCCAGCTCAGATGGAGCCATGTCGAAAAAATGTAGAGTGTGGATGTTACCGACAACAACAAATGCAGAAGCAGAACCTTCATCCACAAATCAGTGTCAGATTACCAAATGAAGCAATGCCACCTGTCATACAGAAGTTTTGTCAAATATTTTTGAATGATGTATTTATGTTTTTCTTTTTAAGATGTAAAGTTCGAAAGAACTATTAACTCTAAAGTAGTTTAGGAAGTTATCAATTTTTGGCAATTGATAGTTACTTAACTGTCCTTTTGAAATTTTGTATAAAGGTAATTCAGAAAGAGAAATGAAAGTTTTGAGTTTGGACCTCAAAAGCAGAAACTACTTGTATCTTTCAATCTTCATGTGGATTTGAATAAAGTATTTGAAGTGATTCCAAACACCTGTTGAGTACAAAATGTGTTTCCTGTTATCTCCATTTTATGTTTTTCTTCATAGAAACGAGTAATGAAGTTGTTGGCCTTTAATTTTACAATTCTGTAAAATTAGTTTCCTATAAGTTAAAGTTATAAGTTCCTTAATCATGCGCTCCTCTTTTCTATATATCATCTCCTGCTAATTCCATATTCTTCTAAGGTTCAAAACAAATATTCTGCATTAAGCAACCTGTGTTGGAGACTTTCCACTATCTTTTCTGACTATTCTTTCATTAAACTTGTATTTAACATCAGAAGGCCACTTTAAATAATTGTTCCTGTCCATAGAAGATCAAGAGGTGTTGTCTTTTTAATTATAATTTCTGGGGTGTTGATTTTTGGTAGCATCGAATGTGTTCTAGCCTTGAAATTTGGAGGAGAGGCTAAGGCACATGAGATCTCCAAGACGCAGAAACCGTTTTGAGAAATTCCACCCGAATGAGGATTTATTAGAATAATTAATATTTTTAATGGGTTCCTAAGTCTAAACTTAGGAAAATAAAAATATTAATGGGTATTAATAAAGATGAGGGTGAGAAGCTTTTAAGAGACGAGGATCAAGTCTATTTTAATCTTAGCCGTTGATTAGAGACTTAATCTCGGTCGTTGATTCATCAATAGGCAAAGTATAAGAGAAGACTTGAGGACCATTTGGAGACACACCGGTAGATACTCAGTATCTCTAGGAAAATCGATTCTCAAGTAAAGGAGATTGATTTCAGAGGGAGAGTTGCAGGGTGGAGGAAGAGGAGGGCATCAATAGCAGGCAATGACTGAGGAGGAGGTGATGCAAGGATAGTGAGAAACAGCACAGAGAGAGACGCAATCCAGAGGAGAGACGCAGCCCTCATGCACGCTGACGTGGAGGGACGCAAAGCCACGTTGAGCCACGCAGAGTGACGTAGAGATGACGCAAGAGTGGGAGTAGGGTCTCCAAAGTGTCAAAAAGTCTCAAAGGGAAAGTCTCAGGTGTTTTGTTTCAGTTTCTCTGTAAAAGCAATTGTTGCTGAAGATTAATAAAGCCCTCATCTGCTGCACTGGTTTTCCTGCATTGGGTTTTCCTGGAGACAATTGTCCAAAACAACTGTGTTGATGTGATTGGTTCTTGTGCATGTATTTTTTCTCTGGGTAATTGTGTGATAACTACAATAGAATTTATTTTAATATTTGCTAAAGGGATTTCGTAAATAACTTATTGTGAATAATAAGTAGGTCACATGGTATCGGAGCAGAGATCTGGCAACAGGAGAGGAAAATCAACTATGGGTCAAGGGCATGATGCAGAGGCATCCACTCAAGGGGACTCGCGCAGATTTCTAGAAGAATGCACAAGGGACACGAATTATGATTATTCTATGCTAGCTTCCAGATTAGAAGAAGAAGTCGCTTACTTAGCAAGCTCTACCTCCTCTGAGGTTTGGTATATAGACAGTGGAGCTTCCTAGCATGACAAGAATCCAAGAATCTTTTTCATATCAGGAAGAAAGAATGAATTTTTAGATCACCATGGGAAATAAGGCAAAGTGTACTCTAGTAGGAAGAGGTACTGTGGTCTTTCAAACTGAAGCAAGAGAGCAACTTCGAGCAACCAATGTGCTGCATGTGCCAGGATTAGGGATGAACTTGCTCTCTGTATCTCAACTTCAAAACAAGGGCTATGATGTTTTCTTCATTACGAAGAAAGTATATGTCAAACAACCGAGTTGGAAAAAGAAGGCCCAAATTGGAATCAGAAGTAACAAGTTGTACAAGTTGCAGCTAGAATCACCAATGGCACTGATAGGCAGTAATGGAGACAAAGATTTGAATGAACTATGGCATAGGAGGACGAGACACTTACACCATGGGGCTCTGAGAATTCTCAAGAAAATAGTCTCAAGAGTTCCAGAACTGAGTACTGAACAAGATGATGTATGCAGAGGGTGCGCCCTAGGCAAGTATGCTAAAGCAGTGTTTTCTGGAAGTAACAATAGGGCTAAGAGTGTGCTAGGATTGATACACTCAGATATCTACGGACCGATGTCCACAAAAGCTCTTAGTGGTGTCGAATACTGTCACCTTCATCAATGACCATTCCAGAAAGACTTGGATCTACTTTCTGAAAACTACGGATGAGGTTTTTGGTCGATTCAAAGAGTTCAAGGCTCTAGTGGAGAATCTGACAAGAAAGAAGATAAAAGTGTTGTGCTGAGACAATGGTGGAGAGTATGTTGACAAGGACTACACAATTTTTGTGCTAAGGAAGGCATCAAAAGAGAGTGGACAGCTCCCTACAATCCAAAGCAAAATGGAGTAGAAGAAAGGAAAAACAAGACTATTGTGGAAGCAGCTAGGGCAATGTTGTACAGGATATGCCTAAATTTCTGTGGACATAGGCATGCAGCACGGCAGTTTATGTCCAGAACAGGACCCCACACAGGGCATTGGGCAAAATCACAGGGAAGACACCTGAAGTCAATCATCTAAGGATATCTGTGAGTTTAGCGTATCGTCGTATACCCGAAGAAAAGAGATAAAAATTGGATCAAACTGCTGAGAAGGATATCTTGTGGGATATAGCGAGAATGTTAAGGCATATAGAGTCTATCTTCCAGGGAGAAGGAAGGTAGTAGTTCGGCAGGATGTAAAGTTCATGGAGGACAGAGCTTTCAGGAAATCCCAAGAAATGCCTTCCGAGGAAGTGTCAAAAGACAAGTCGTTGGTCAAACCACTTCGACCAACAGAAACTAGTACCAGAAATTCTCCTGAAGACAAAGCTTCAGAACAGCAGGAATCTCAAGACGAGGAAGAGTTGTTAGATGTGCCTACTACCAGTGGAAGAACAAGTCGGAACTCCGACAAATTCTATGGGATGCAGAGGACTTCATTTGTACACCCCAAGAATAATAAAAGGGAGCGAAGACAACCATACAGATACCAAGCCTTAGTAGCTCAGGTTGGGGAGCCTTCTAGTTTTCAAGAGGTCGTTCAGCATCAAGTATCGGTAAGATGCTATGGTGGAGGAATATAGCTCTACAATGGTCAATGATGTTTGGGAAGTGGTACCTAGGCCTCAACACAGATCAGTGGTAGGTTCGAGATGGATCTACAAGGTCAAATATGCTACAGACGGCAGTGTGGAGAAATACAAAGCCAAGTTTGTGGCTAAGGCGTATGCTCAAAAGGAAGGGATAGACTACAAAGAAACCTTTGCCCCAGTAGCCAAGTATACTTCCATTAGAACTGTGATATCTCTTGCAGTATAGATGGGGTGGGAGATTCATCAGATGGATGTCAAGACAGCATTCTTGAATGGGGTAATAGAAGAGGAAGTATACATTGAACAGCCCAAAGGTTTTGAGACACATAAGAAGAAATCTCATGTATGCAAATTAAAGAAAGCCTTGTATGGGCTTAAACAAGCACTTAGAGTATGGTACAGTTTCTTCTCATGTATGCAGATTAAAGAAAGCCTTGTATGGGCTTAAACAGGCACCTAAAGCATGGTACGGTCAAATTGATAGCTACTTGCAGAAGAAGGGGTTCGTCAAGAGTGACGAAGACCCTAATCTCTATTATCTTGTCGTAGAGAATGAGCCTCTAATCCTAGTGTTATATGTGGATGATCTCTTCCTGACAGGATCATCCAGGCTCATCAAAGACTGCAAAAAGAAACTAGCCACAGAATTCGACATTAAGGATTTGGGACAGATGCATTATTTCCTCCGGTTAGAAGTTTGGCAGCACAAGGGTGAGATCCTCCTTGGACAAGGGAGATATGCTATAGAGATCTTGATGAGATTCAGGATGGATGATTGTAGACCTATGGCTACTCCAATGATCACCAACTAGAAGAAAATTGATGCATCAAAAGATAAAGACATTGATCCCACCTTGTACAGGCAGCTTATAGGGTCCCTGATGTATCTAGTCAATACCAGGCCAGACATTTGTTATGTTGTCAACACCTTCAGTCAGTTCATGGTGGAACCTAAGAGAGCGCACTGGGCAACAACCAAAACATGTTCTCAGGTATATACAAAGAATAGTCGAGCATGGAGTATTGTACACTAGAGGCAATGACATCAGGTTGAGTGGGTTCACTGACGCAAATTGGGCTCGAAATTCGGTAGATCGGAAAAGTACAACTAGGTATTGTTTCAACATTGGATCAGGGATGACCTTCTAGCGTAGTAGGAAACAAAAATCCATGGCTCTGAGCTCAGTTGAAGCAGAATCTAAGTTGCAGGAAACGCAGGTACAGAGGGCGTTTCTGCCCGAAAACGAAACGGAAACGCGTTTCGGCGTACCGTACGGCCTGGAAACGCGTTTCCGGCCATACGGGCACGTTTCCCGAAATGGAAACGTGCCCGTACGGCCGGAAACGCGTTTCCAGGCCGTACGGGCCCCGTTTCCCCAAAAAAATGACTTGTTTTTTAATTTTTTTTAGGGTTTCTAAGCTGTTCTAGAAACCATTTCTAAAGTTATAAAAGAGTAGTGTCTCTCATTCTCTCATCACACTATTCAGCAAGGAGTTTCTCTTGGAGATTGGCAGTTGTTTCAGTAGCTGGTGTTTTGAGCAGTGAGCAAAGTAGATTTCAGCAGCGGGAGAGAGATTTCAGCAGCAAGAAGGAGATTTCAGCAGGAGATTTCTGTAGCAGCAGATTTGGCTCAGCTACAGCCATATTTCTCCTCTTTTCTGGCATTTCCGGGTAGTTTCAACCACAGAAAATTAATTTGGGTAAGCCACATTCATTTTGTTAGTTTTTT
>APFE031678027.1:6173-27103 GCA_000404065.3 Pinus taeda | reverse complement strand
TATATTCGCGTTTCCCCGTTTCCAAAATTTGGGGAGGTCGCGTTTCGTTTCGCTTCCCCGTTTCGTTTCGCTTTCGTGTTTCCCCGTTTCGTGCAACTTAGAGCAGAATATATGGCAGCTAGCACAGCTTCATGCAAAGCCATATGGCTTAGGAAATTGCTTGTGAATCTATTCAAGAGAAGAATGGAAGCAACAAAGATCATGTGTGATAATTAGAGTTGCAAAAAGCTCTCTGAGAATCCAATATTTCATGATCAATCAAAGCACATTGATATCAGGTGTCACTTTGTCAGAGACTGTGACCAACGAGGAGCAGTACAATTGAGGTACACTCCTACAAGAGAATAGGTGGCAGACATCCTCACCAAGGCTCTAGGAAGAACAAATTTTGTTTATTTCAGGGAGAAGATGGGGATGGTAAAGAATCCATTTCAATAGCAGAAATGGATAAGGGTCAGGAGTTGCAGTGCAGCAGTTAGCCATGGCAATGCTATAGGCAGCATGATGCAGGATGTTGAGAGGGAGTTGCAGTACAGATGCAGCTGTGGCAGTGGCAGTGTCATGGGCACAGTACAGGAAGCAACAGTGTAAAGGATGTGAGACAGCAGGCCAAGCATCAGCACAAGTACCGATGCGGAAGATCAGTGTGATGTTTCTATAGTGAAACAATTCTAGATCAACTCCTCGCTAAGAGGGAGTGTTGATTTTTGGTAGCATCAGATGTGCTCTAGCCTTGAAATTTGGACGAGAGGCTAAGGCACATGAGATCTCCAAGACCCAAAAATCATTTTGAGAAATTCCACCCGGATGAGGAGTTATTAACATAATTAATATTTTTAATGGGTTCCTAAGTCTAAACTTAATATCAAGTCTGTTTTAATCTTAGTCGTTGATTAGAGACTTCATCTCAGTCGTTGATTCATCAATAGGAAAGGCATAAGAGAAGACTTGAGGATCATTTGGAGACACATCGGCAGATACTCAGTATCTCTAGGAAAATCGATTCTCAAGTAAAGGAGATTGATTTCAGAGGGAGAGTTGCAAGGTGGAGGAAGAGGAGGGCATCAACATCGGGTAGTGACTAAGGAGGAGGTGATGCAGGGACAGTGGGAGATAGCGCAAAGAGAGATGTAGCACTCACGCAGGCTGAAACAGAGGGAAGGATGCAGAGCCACGCAGAGTGACGCAGAGGTCATGCGGGAGTGGGAGCAGGGTCTCCAAAGTGTCAGGTGTTTTCTTTCAGTTTCTCTATAAAATCATTCCTTGTAAAAGCAATTGTTGTTGAAGATTAATAAAGCCCTCATCTGCTGCACCGGTTTTCCCGCATTGGGCTTTTCCGAGGACAATTGTCCAAAAACAGCGGCATTGATGTGATTAGTTCTTGAGCATGTATTTTTTCTTTGGGTAATTGTGTGATAACTGCAGTAGAATTTATTTTAATATTTGTTGAAGGGATTTCGTAAATAACTTATTGTGAATAATAAGTAGGTGAAATAAATCAGTTGCTGCAGTAGAATTTCAGTTTAGAAATTTTCACATGGGGTTTGAACAATGGGACAACAAACTCATCTTTTCACAATTTTAAACAAATGCCTTAGGCACTGACCTCTTTTCAGTCGGATGTTGTCTTCCAAGGTACAACAAGCCCCATCACTTAAAAGTCTCCTAGTACCTTTTTCAAGTTGTGTACCTTTCCGATTTTTCTCATAAAGTGATTTTCGTGTCACTTTAATATTAGAAAAGTACACTACTTTACACAGAAAGTCTCCTTATAAAGGACAAGTGAATTTAATATTAGAAAAAGTACATGGTACAACACTTTTAAGTACTTTTTCCACCCATGACATTAATTTAACTCATAAATGTCATTGAGACAAAAGTCTATTAATGTGCTCACTAGGCTAAAAGGGATAAAAGCCTAGTAACACCTCTCTTTGGTACTATTTCTAAAAGCTCCTCCTATATATATATAATATATATATATATTATATATATATATATATATATATAAATATATTATATATATATAAATAATAATCTCATTCTCAATATTTGTGCAATTTGAAAGAAGAATTCGAACTTGAGAGGGAGAGTTAGAGAGACTTGGAGAGTAAGAGTAGGACTTGGTGAGTCAAAGTTGACTCAGTGTTTCAGTGTTGATTCAATTGAAAGGAAGGTTGATTCAGTGTTTGCATTTGTTGCTGCTACTAGTGATCTTTATGCTACAGCATCTTCAGATTTGGGTGAACTTACTCTCTTGATCTCTCATTGTACTTTATATCTATGTTGAACAATTGATATCTAATAGAAGAAGAATTTGGTTGGGTTTTCCCCTTGTGGGTTTTGCCCTGGTCATTGGACCTAAATTCCCTGTGTCTTATCTTGTTCTTAGTAGTCTCCAATTGTGCATTTGGTTTATGTTCTATCTAGAATTGCTTAACTAATATTGCTACAAAAAAAGTTTTTAAATAAGTAATTCTTATAGTATAGAACATCAGAATTTCAACATGACAGTTGGAGACCCATGGAGATGAGAAGATGGCACCCCAGCTGGATTTCGAAACCCAAAGGATGACTTGAGGTGGATTTGAGGGATTATCCTCCAATTTTGGATAATCTTGGCACCATGACACTTTTCAAACCTCATCACACCATGACATGGCATTTGGAGCTTTAAAAGGGCATGACAACAGTGTTTTTAAAGTTGTGGCTCACATGTGTGGGCATTTATGGCTTGTTTTATCATTAGTCTAGTGGGTTGGCTTGTAACCCAAAGTTTATTTCATGTCAAACTTGTTTTAGGGGCTTCATTAGTTAGAATGTATTGAGGTAGACCTCATATAATTAAAGGTCATCTCATTTAAATTTCTCATCATCACTTGTGAAACAATTCGGTCTCCTTAGAGGATTTTGGCCTAGCTGAAAGTCTCTTGTATACTTGTGGAGATGTGATCTATTGTGGAAATTTGGCTTTTGGAGACTTGCTCTTGTTGCGGAGACATCATTTTGGGATAATAAAGTATTGGTTCATGCATTTCTTGTAAGTATTCTACATGTTGATTATCTTTTTTATGGTTATTGCATGGAATGGTTGTTGTTAGGGTTTTTATGTGCTAGTTTTATTGAATATTTTTTAATGAAATATTAGCATTGTATGCATTATCCTAAAAAATGTGTTACAATCCCTTGAATAAATCTTCATGTTAAGGTTTTGAAAACTAGAGTTTTTCTTTCCCTGAATCCATACTAGGGTTTGATTTTTCCATTAGTAGGTCTACCTTAGAATGCATCTGCCATCACCCAAAGATCAAGCACTAGCCATCCACATCAGTGATCACAACACCAAAAAATCATTTAAAACTTATCTTCTCTCTCTTTCTCACATTTTTTACTCCTTGAGGCAAGTCGTTAAGCTAGGGATACAGTCGAATTCAACTAGGAGTGTGTTGGCCTTTGAGGGGTCCTTCACGTGGTATAAGCCTCATCCCATCAAGATCCACCCTTTTCCACACAAAAAAATCTTCCATTTTAGGGTTGACGTCATAAGCCCTAAACCCTAACCTAATCCTAAACTTCAACTTGTGGCTTGTTGAAGGCTTGTTGCTCCAATTATTGATCATACTTATCTTTACCAAACCTTTTCTTGGCCTTATGCACCTTGATAAGCTCATGTCCTTGCCTATTCATTAAAACCTAGGTCATAGACGCCCTAGATAGGACTCTTGGAGGGCACGCTTTGTCTTTCCTTTGCTAGATTGAGCCTTGTCCTTAAGCTAAGTGTCATTCCTAAGCCTATCCTAGTCACCTCTAAGCCTTAGACTTTGGGTATCCAATGGTGACCTATATAGGGAAGCCTCCCTTGTGGTGAAAGCCACTAAATTGTTGAGAAATCTAGTGCATCATGTATTTTAGATTCTTTAGCTTGATTTCTCTTATACTTTGACATTTTCTTGTGATTAGTTCTTCTTTCAAATTATTATAATCTTTTCATCAAGACAAAAGCCAAACAATGAAGATCACGAACAAAAGAGGACACAAGATATAGGCACCCATCTAGGGAAAAACCCTTAAGAAGGGGAAAACCCAGTCAAACTCTTCCACTAATATTTTCAATTCAGATTGAGACAACCAAGACCCTTTTAGACTCAACACAGAGATCTCCTCCACCAAGTTAGCCTTCAATAGAGAATCAAAAAGTGCAACTTGTTGATAGCACATGTGACAGAAGCAAACTCTCAAATATCTCACACCTGTCGTAGCACATGTGACAGAAGCAATACCTCATATATCATTTCTTTCATGCTTATGATTTATCTCTTCTTCTTCTCAACTTCGCATATTTTTTTTTCTACTCGAATTGCAGACTTGAATCACTTGAATGAGTGTGTCAAAGAGGTCGAGTTTCCTTCTGATTTATAGTCCCTTTGAGCTGGCCAAATTCTTCATGAAGCCGACTTGTATGAGAGGCAGACCGACATAAAGGAGAGGGCACTGACTTGGTGGAGTCTTTTTTGAAATAGAAAAAAAAAAAATTTCTTTGACTTAAGGTGCCCATGAAGGGTCTTTTACATCATGACTATGACCTTGACCCAAGCTATAAACCCTAGAGCACACAATGGGTGCTTTGACCTATTGACCATTGACCCAAGCATGAAACCCATGCTTTAATAAGTCAATCTTTCTTTAATAAAAAACATATTTTTCTTTTCTTTTGATAAATACATTACATCCTAACTCAAATACAATTATGAAGACCAACACTAGTTACATTATTCAACACTCCGTCTTAACTAGGGACGTATTCATAATTACATATATACACAGGTACATGGATGAACCCAAAATGATATGTTTCTACAAAGAGCTACAGCACACACAGTGCTACAAATTAGATACTTGACCAGAGTATCTAATCGGGTGGGACTAAGGTGTGTTCCAAGCTTTAGCCACTATAGGTACTATTGGACTTTAGCTCTAACGCCACCCCAGGGATCTAGGTATCGTATCCAAGGTCGAAGCTCCACAAGACCAACAATACCCTCCCTACTTCGAGATCTAGACATCATCACAAGTTGGTTAGATGTCCTCCTAAGTGTCTTGTTGCCCCAAGAAGCTTCATCTCTCCTTGTAAACTAATATATCCACCAATCCAATAATGCTTCAGACATTCAACCTTTTTACAGAGAAATCTTGCGCAATCACAACCCAATTAGTTATAAACTTTCAATATATATATATCTATATATATATATATATATAAGTTAACTCAAATCTTCAGGGTTCTCAAATATACTGATGTTGCTTAGGTCATCATCATATTATCAAACACATCTTCATCGGAAGCTTTCTTCTTTAACTTCTATAGCAGCATCAAACTCGGCTTTAGCGCTTCTTCCAGAACATCCAAGTCTTGTTTACAACTTTGCCACTCATGAATATCTATCTGTAATGGTTCAGTCATGATCAGTATTCTTTCTTCAAGGCCTTTAGTGTATTATGCCCTCCCTCTCAACTAGGGAGATATACACTTCCTTTCATCCAATCTCCCTGTCAACTTAGGCAGATCAACAACTTCATTCTCACAGGTTCTTTACCATAACATTGGAGAGACGTCAACCTTTCACAGCTTCTTTCTTGTGGGAACAAGGTTATCTATTCATCTCTTATGTCATCATCATTCTTATAGCTTCCTTCATTCATCATGCTCATCATTATTATCAAGTCATGTTCAATTATGAACATCTTCAACATCTTGAAGATTATGTCTCTACAAATAGCAAGCATAACCAAGTACAAATATGCAAAAGCATGAAGTCATCTATATCAAAATAGGGTTATCATGTCATTACAATGGAAGAATCAAAACAATCAAGCTTTAGGCATCAACAACCTAAACCTAGCTAGGTTCATAATCAACAAGGGATACATCTTTTATATTTTGGACTTTAACAACTTGCTAGAGTTTTGCCACAAACCCTAGATTCCATCATATTAGATATCAGCAACTAAATCAAGTTAGCAATCCAATCATAGCATTTTATATCAAGGGCTTCAATATTATGCTCTAGAAGTTCATGTTAAACTCTACTAGGGTTTTGTTACAAACCCTAGATTTCATCAAACTAAAATGTGAATAAGAATCAAGTTATAATTCTATCATTTCATATCTAGGGTTTCCTTATATCAATCTCTTACTAAGAATTTATTGTAAACCTTGATGCAAACATCAAACTTCAACAATTTTGACCAGACTAGGGTTTCAATTATGTGGATGCTCATACATGTAGGGTCTCATTCCTAGAAATTTACATTGACTATTGCAAGATATTTGCAAAAAATCTTAATTCATCAAAACCTACAAATCTATGGTTTTATCATATAGGGTTTTATAATATATAATCGAGATATTAACGACAAACACTAAAAAGCTAGGGTTTCTTCAAAATCCTAAACATCAAGAGAGTAGGATATCATTATATGTTCTAGACTTTATCAACAAACCCTAAGAGGACTAGGGTTTCATTATTAACATACCCCAAGCACCAAAAGGCTAGGGTTTTGAGGTGAACCCTAATGATTAAGGTTTTACCAAATGGCAAAAGATAGTGCATCAAGGGTAGATTCAATCTAAAAATTAATGACCCTAACAAGAATCTTTATGATTCAAAAGATCTCAACATGAAAAAGTTAGTGATATAAAACAAATTTCAAAATAACCATATCTTTTAATATGAAGATCTTGCTACAAATATTTATTCATACCTTGAGATTCTTCCTTTACAAACCTTGTAGGATTTTAGTTGAAGGGTTCCTTTAGCAGCAAAGCTCCTTATAAGCCTCTCTTTGACAAGCACTACCAAGAGGATACAAGTACAATTACAAGTTCAGGATTTTAGATTCAAACCTTAAGTTAAAATTCAATTCTTCAAAAGGTTTCCAATTTTACCCTAGATTAACTATAAACCCAAGAGCTAGGGTTTCTATATGGAATAGGATAGAGTTTCTTAAGAAGGAACAAGGGTTTCTATATGAACTATCTAGGGTTTTACAATCCTAGATACATTGAAAATTTTCAAGTCCTAGAATCATATAAGCAATTGAACAATTTTAATAAATGGTCATGCTATACATACCTCAAGGTTACATACCTTTAATTTGAAAGATTGATGTTCCATTGGACTTGTTGCTATTTCTTGCAAAAAGCATACATATTTGTTAGATAAATAACAGCAGCAATACTTAATTGATTTCTTCAAGCTAGTTCCTCAAATGTTGGATGACTTTTGCCTCAATTTTGTAGGTGAGGAGATTGAGAGATGCTTCCTTCAAGTTGTTTGAGTCAAACAACAGTGTTGCTGTTCTGCTTCAGAACTTTCAGATGCTACTGCTCTTCTTATCGCTGACTGAATAGAAACTTTATCTCCTGTAGCTTTTCTAGATAATTATCTGTCTTTCCAATAATGTCTATAATTGATAAACTTCATATGTTGTTTGTAATGACCCTCTGGTTAGGGCTTCTTCAAAAACACCTTGACTTTCAAATACTGATGAGGCTTCAAAATCCGATTTTAACTCTACTGTACAGATTTTGAACCTTTCCAATGATGCCTATAAGAGATAAACTTCATATGTTGTTTGCAATGACCCTATGGTTAGGGCTTCTTCAAAAACACCTTGACTGTCAAATACTGAGGAGGCTTCAAAATCAGGTGTTAACTCTACTGTCCAGATTTTGAATATTAAATATGCTCAAAATAGGGATCACAGGTTCAGCTTCAAACGTGATTGTTCAAGCTTGTAATGTATGTATATATGTTACAAGACTACCAACATTTGTCTTAGATATCTCGGCTTTTATACCACTGTTTAGGATAGATATAGGACTGCAAATTAACTCCAAATATGGTGACTGTATATAGGTGATACACCAAACATGTAGATTCGACCTTGGGTCCTTTTCTATGCACAAGTTCTCGGCTTCTTTTATAGATGCACACTTATGCTCAGAACTTTGAGGGAGTCTCCTTATAGCTTCAGGATCTTCTTATCAAAACGCACTTTGACTTGTAAGTTTCGTCATCCACTAAAGTGCACAGAATTTGGATATCTGAGATAGCACAATCAATTCGTATCTTTTTCCAATAGAGGTTTCAGATCATAGTATTTATGCCCAGGTCTTCAATCCTTTCATCAAGGGATTGTGAAAATTTCTAACCCGAAAGTTTACTGCAGCAACTGATTTATTTCACCTACTTATTATTCACAATAAGTTATTTACGAAATCCCTTCAGCAAACATTAAAATAAATTCTACTGCAGTTATCACATAATTACACAGAGAAAATAACAGCGATATACATGCACGAGAAGCAATCACATCAACACAATTGCTTTTGGACAATTGTCCATGGAAAAACCCAATGTGGGAAAATGGGTGCAGTAGATGAGGGTTTTATTAATCTTCAGCGACAATCACTTTACAAGGAATGATTTTACAGAGAAACTGAGAGAAAACGCCTAACACTTCACCCTAGAAACTTTCTGACAACCTGGAGACCCTTCTCCCACTTTTGCGTCACTCTGCATGGTTCTGTGTCCCTCTGCGTCAGTCTACATGAGTGTTGCGTCTCCCCTGGACTGTGTCTCCCTCTGCGTTGTCTCTCAATGCCCCTGCATCACCTCCTTCTCAGTCTCTGACTGCTGTTGATGCCCTCTTCTTCCTCCACCCTGCAACTCTCCCTCTAAAATCGATCTCCTTCTCTTTGAGAATCAATTTTCCTTGGGATACTGAGTATCTACCGGTATATCTCCAAATGATCCTCAAGTCTTCTCTTATACTTTTCCTGTTGATGAATCAACGGCCGAGATTAAGTCTCTAATCAATGGCTAAGATTAAAATAGACTTTATCATCGTCTCTTAGAAGCTTCTCACCCTTATCTTTAATACCCATTAATATTTTTATTTTCCTAAGTTTAGACTTAGGAACCCATTAAAAAAATTGATTATTTCAATAACTCCTCAACCGGGTGGAATTTCTCCAAACGATTTATGGGTCTTGGAGATCTCATGTGCCTTAGCCTTTCCACCAAATTTCAAGGCTAGAGCACACCCGATGCTACCCAAAATCAACAGGGATTCGGTCTTGAAAGGGCTATCAATCTAGCCTCTCGGATCTGCAAAGTGATATTTCTTTCCTCCTTGAAACCTTCACTCCTTTTCCTTAGGTTTGTGGCCCTAACCACAAAGATATTGACTAGTCGATGTGCCTAGAATTCAGAATCTCTTCCCTCTAGGAGCTCAGTCCTAGGTGACTATCTTCCTTGCCAGTTTTGTAGTTCATGTGAGCTTCTTTCTGCCCTGATATAAGTGAACCAAACTTTGAAACCATGTTGAGAAATCTAGGGCATCATGTATTTTAGATTCTTTAGCGTGATTTCTCTTATACTTTGACATTTTCTCGTGATTAGTCCTTGTTAAATTTTGCAACTAGGGCCAAACTCCACCTTGGACAGCTCATATGATGTAGATGATATTTTTATTGGATTCCTCTTTCTGAGAGGTGTAAGATTGATCTAAAGATCATCTCATTTTGACATGTACAAATGGAATTATGAATTTATTTCGTTTATGGACAAATTGTCAAGGTTGGCCAACAAACTAATGTAGGCTCAGAAACCCAAAAGACACATCTATTCTTCCTCAATGTTGCATATAAATAGAAGGAGCATCTACCTCATTTGGACACTCATCTCTCACACATCTCTCTCTCATCTAATTGGGTGTACGCATTTCTGGGCAGCCTATCTCTCCACACATGCGAAGGACAGACTACAATTTTCTATTTTGGGCGTTGACCAAATTGGAAGAGGGTTTGACCAGCGTTGATTGGGCAGCAGTTGACCAAGTTTGACTGTGTTTTCTTGGGGAATACTCTATTTGGGCAGGCCACATTTCTGGACATAGAAATTGAGGCACTCTAAGTTGTTTGACCAGCGTTGACCACAGGGAAGTTGACCACAAGTTTGACTCTGTGCTGACCAAGTTTGACTAATATTTTCAGGACTGTTTTGGGCTGATTTGCACTATTGTTGGAGGCCAAGTTGACTAGGTTTGACCGAGCTGATCTGGAGGAGAAATTCTGCCACGTTGACCAACGTTGACTTTTTGGTTAGGGCTTCCTATGACTACAGTTTGACTAGACAGATTTGACTTTGATTGGGCAAGTGAATTTTGTATATTGTACTCTCTCTCTCTGTTGAACTTTTGAAGAATAATAAGAAGAATTGATCAAAGGGTTTCCCCACATTGGGGTTTCTCCCTTGGCATGCGCCACATCTTGTGTCCTCTTGTCTTGGCTTAACTTCTACTGTTTTTATTTATGTTCTATCTGCATGTATTGTCATGTTAATGTGATTGCTAATCTGGAAATTGATATTGGGCTAATAAGAAAAATTGAAGTAAATTGCTCTTAAGCATAGAACATACCATTGTTATCTAAAATTAACATGATATCAAAGTTGAGTTGAAGACAAAGCCCAAGCAAGAGTGAAAAGAGCAATCACTAAGATTTGTTGGACAAGGACAAGAGTCAATGGCCTCCACATACTAGTTCAAGCTTGATGACAAGCTCAATGATAAATCTGATTATCATGCATGGAAGATGTCTCTTGATTTGACTTTGGAAGAGAAAGATGTTATGGACTACGTGCAAGAAAAGATTATTTAACCTCCCTCAAATGCATCGGTTACTGCTAAGACAAAGTAAAAGAAAGGTGAAGTCAAAGCTAAGAAGATCATCAAGGATTCTATTAACAAGCTTTTGGTTGGCATGTTCAAGGTTAGCAACGCAAACCAAGTCCTCTTTCTCAAAAACAAGTTGAAGGACATAAAGAAGGGAAGAGGTGAAAATATCCAATCCTACTTCATGAGGATTACTGAGATCAAAAATGATCCTCTTTCAATTGGAGAAGTTATTGTTGATAGGGAGCTCACTCTCATTGCCCTTGGAAGACTCCCTTGTGAATGGCATATGTTCAACACTACTATCCTCAACAATGACAGGATTCCAAGTTTTGATGAATTTTTAACTAGATGCACTCAAGAAGAGACAAGGATGATGGAGAGAGACATGCCTTCAAATAGGAATGAACCTACTGCATTCTCCGCTCATGCTAAAAAGAAGAACAATGCAGGTTCAAAGAAGCAATGTCAAGGAAGACCGGGATTGAAAGATGGAAGGAAAGGAAGATGCTTCATTTGTAACAAATTTGGCCACTATGCTAGGGAGTGTCCTAATAGAAGGGATACACCTCATGATGATAACAACCACAACCACAACAATTCTAGGGTCAACAACAATCAAAGGGATGGTAGATTCGACAACAAAAGAAAAAGGAATGCTCCCGCTATGCAACATGGAAATGGTCGACCTCCCAAAAGATCAAGAAGCTCCAGGTATGATGAATCTAATGTTGTAGATAACAAGAAAAAAGAATTCTATCTTATATCTGCCCTCTCTACTGCCTCTCCTCCAGATATCATGGGGAATTGGTTGATTGATAGTGGTGCCTCAAGGCACTTCACGCGGTATAAGGAAGCTCTTTCAAATCCGATAAAAAATGATACAATCTTGGAAATCATTATTGGGGACAATGCCACCTATCTCGTGAAGGGAGTTGGGAATGTTACTCTTCAATTGAATCAAGGCAACACTATTCATCTACAAGAAGTATTATATGTACCTGATCTAAAGAAGAACCCGGTATCTATCTCAGGGATGGAGGACAAAGGATTCAAGGTGGCATTCATTGATGGAAAGGTATGTTTTTGGAAAAGAAATTTCAAAGAAGCATTTACTCTTGGATTCAAGGTTGATAGCCTATATCAAGTTGGAGGAAGTCCATTGGGAGTTATGTCTTGCGATACATCTCTTCAATCCGAATGATGGCAATAGACGTTTGCTCATCTACATTATAAGGCTCTACCCAATGTGAGGAAGATGGTGACAGGTATGCCCGAATTTAAAGTAGAACATGAAGGTGTTTGTCAGGGATGTGCCAAAGGAAAACATACAAGGGGACCATTCCCCTCAAGTGATAGCAAGACTACTGACATTTTGCAATTGGTTCATTCTGATCTATCTGGTATGATGCCCGTGACATCCTTGGAAGGATATTTATATTATGCTATCTTTGTGGATGATTTCTCTCACAAAACTCGGATATATTTCCTGAAGAAGAAGGACGAGGTATTCTCATGGTTTCGTTCTTTCAAAGCCTTGGTTGAAAATCAAACAAGAAGATCAAAATATTGAGGACCGATAATGGAACTGAATATGAATCAAATGAGTTCAATGACTATTGTAGAGAAGCTGGCATCAAGATGGAGACTACTAATGCATATACTCCTGAGCAAAATGGTGTTGCTGCAAGGAAGAATCGTTCTATTATAGTAGCCACTCGTGCCATGCTTCATGATCAAAGCCTTCTATAGTTCTTATGGGCGGAAGTTGCCAACACTATTGTGTCTGTTCAAAATATATGCCCTCATCAAGCATTGGACTCCAAAACTCCCGAGGAAGTTTCACCGGTAAGAAACCTGATGTTTCTCACTTTAGAATTTTTGGTAGCCCCATATATTTTCATGTGCCGAAAGAAAAGAGAAGAAAATTGAATGCATCTAAGAAGAAAGGAACATTTGTGGGTGTTAGACCAGGAGGTAACTCCTCAAATGTAATTGTATTATTCATTCAGGTTGTTCATTATTATATACAAGAGGGAGTGACTGTTCAAATCATCTCTCGATGACTCTCCATCTTCTCTATTATTTATTTACACTAATTACAGTTGTTCACCCAATCCCTATGATTAGGTGTCAACATTCCCCCCCCCTTAATTTGAAGGGATGTTGGTGAGTCCAAGCATCGTTCTAAATCTTTCAAGCTTTTCTCTTCCAAGTGCTTTGGTGAAGATGTTTCAAATCTGCTCATTAGTGGAACAATGGCGAAGATGGATTGTTTTGGCCTCAACATGATGTCGAATGAGATGATATTTTGTATTGATGTGCTTCGTTCGATCATGGAACTTTGGGTTCTTGGCCAACTTTATTGCCGAGGTATTGTCAATCATGAGTGGAGTCGATTGTACTTGTTTTACCTGCAAATCTTCCATAATTTTTCTGAGCCACACAATTTCTTTTGTTGCCTCAGTTGCTGCCACATATTCTGCCTCTGTTGTGGAATCTGCTGGAACTGATTGTTTGTGTGATCTCCAGGAGACAACTCCTGATCCAAGACTCATAGCATAACCTGAAGTAGATACCCTAATTTCTTTGTCTCCATCGAAGTCTGAATCAGAGTATCTAATCAAGTTGAAGTCGCCCACCTGTGTATACTTGATTCCAAAGTCTTGAGTTCCCTTCAAGTACTTTAGAACTCTTTTTGCAGTAGACAAATGTCCCTCACAATGCTTTTGCATAAACCTGGAGAGGGTTCCAGCAGCAAACGAAATGTCTAGTCTGGTAGTAGTTTGGTAGTTGAAACTTCCTACAAGCTATCTATACTTTGTTGCATCCTCAAATTCTTTTCCTTCAATGGATGTGAGCTTTAAGTTTTGTTCCATTGGAGTAGTCAAAGAATTGCATTCAGTCATGCCAAACCTATTCAACAGATCTCCAATGTACTTTTTTTGAGAAAGGAATATGGACTTCGGATGTTGAGTTACTTCAATACCAAGATAGTAATGAACATAGCCCAAATTAGTCATTTCAAAACCTTTCCTCAATTCCTTCTTTATGGATGCAATGTAGCTCTCATTGTTCCCTATCATCAAAATATCATCTACATGTATCACAAGATATACAATTGTTTCGCCAACCTTCTTGACAAACAAAGTTGCATCATCAAGATTATAATGTTTGAAATTGAGTTTCAGAAGATGCTCAGTTAGTTTTTCATACCAGGCTCGTGGTGCTTGTTTGAGGCCATACAAAGATTTCACAAGTTTGCATACTTTATGTTCATGTCCTTTTACAGCAAATCCTTCAGGTTGGGACATGAAAACATTCTCTTTTAGATCTCCATTCAAGAAAGCAGTTTTTACATCCATTTGATGGACTTTCCAACCGTTCTGAGCTGATAGGGCAAAGAGTGTCCGGATGGTAGCCCATTTTGCTGCGAGGGCAAAAGTCTCCTCATAATTGACCCCTTCCTTCTGTGCAAAACCTTGCCACAAGCCTAGCTTTGTGCTTGTCAAGTGAGCCATCAGCTTTATACTTGTTCTTGTAGACCCACTTGCAGCCAATTGGTTTGGTTCCCAATGGAGGATCAACCAGCGTCCAAGTGCCATTCTTTATCAAGGCATCATACTCCTTTTGCATTGCTTCTTTCCATTCATCCTGAGAAGTAGCTTCTTTGAAGGAAGTTGGTTCAAAATCTATAGACAAATTCAATTCACAATCATAAGAAACATCATATCAACAGGTAAATTAGAGTCATCTACATCACCTCCATTTTGCCGAGTTGAATTTCTAGTTCATGTCTTTCCAACCTCATCAGGATGAACACTTTCAAGTGTCTTTGTCAACCACTTTGGGGGACCTTCCTAAGATGGTCCAGGCTGCTCCATTGATTGAGTTGGCACTGAATCAAGATTGAGTCTCCCAATTCTGTCAATCACATCACTCAAAGTATCATCCGTTGTTGGAGTTTCATGTGGGGGAGGGAGTGCTTCAGAAGAAGATTCCACAGGTTGATCTAGTATAAGAATCCCCCCTTCAAGATGTGGAATTTGATTATCAAATTCTTGAAATGATTTTGCATTTGCGAATCTATCCAAGCGATCAAGTTGCCGCTCAACAACATTGTCAGTTTTGGATGATTCAAGAAAGATTACATCTCTAGATACAACAAACTTTTTATTGACTTCATCATAGAGACGGTATGCTTAGGTGTTTGAATACCCTAGGAAGATACACTTGCACCAAGTTTGTTTCTATATAGCTTTGGTATCAAGGCATAACATGTGGAACCAAAGACCCAGAGAGGCTTTACCAAAGGAATGTGCCCATACCACATTTCATAAGGAGCCTTGTTTCTAATAGCATTAGATGGACATCTATTCTTTACATATACAGTACATAGAACTGCATCAGTCCAAAACATCATTTTTATATTTTTGAAAAACATCATGGAGCGCACCATATTTAAGATTGTCCTATTCATTCTTTTAGCTACTTCATTCTGTTGGGGATTATAAGGCACAATTGTTTGATGTTTGATCCCATGTTGGCGAAGATAGTTTTCAAATTCATTTGAAGTGTATTCTTTTCCATTATCAGTAAAAATAGAGTCGATATGAGATTGTGCATCATTTTCAATCCATGTATGAAATTTCTTGAACGTTTGAAAAGCATCAAATTTTTTCTTCAATAAATAAACCCAACACATTCTGGTGTAGTCATCAATAAATGTCATCATATATTTATTTCCATTTGTAGAAGGAACAGACATTGGACCACATAAATCTAAATGAATGAGTTCAAGTTTTCTATGTGCTCTGGAATGTGAATCATGAAAACACTGTTTGCTATGCATTCCTAGAATGCAAGCATCACATTGCCTAAGTTTCCTAGGAATTGTAGGCAAAAACAGTAACGCCATTTTTCTTCACCGGAGGCTATCATAGTTCAAGTGTCCAAATCTAGCATGCCATAATAAACTTGATGGAAATGTATCTTCTTCATAATGAGAATTGTATGAGATATTTTGTGCACGAGCAGAGGTACCCTACGGCTTAAGAAGTCTTTCTTCTTCTATCCCCGTCATGACAAGTGAGTGGTCTTATGCTTTTCTCACCTCAAGCTTGCCATCAAAAATATGAATGGAATGTCCTTGCTGGCAGATGTGGACCAAGGACAGCAAGTTTCTCCTCAGCTGTGGGAGATATAAAACATGAAGCAGAAAAAAGTCTAGAAGACCAGGCAATTTAAGCCTGATTGTACCAAGCCCTAATGGCTTGAGTTTTGATTTGTCTGCAAAGTATACTGCTCCATCAACATTGTAAGTAAATTCTTCAAAAAAATCTCTTCTAAAAGTCATGTGGCAAGTTGCTCCTGAATCAAGCAACCAATCATTTTTCCAAGAAGCAAGTGAAGCATTAAATAAGTCTTCATTTATTCCAATATTACAGTGTGCCACAACATAGTAAGCGGATTCAGGTGCTATACCTTTCTCTTTGTCATTAATTTTACCTTTGGGTTGGTTTCTTTCATGCTCAATTTGCATGTGGATGCATCATGTGATCCATCTCTTTTGCAGCGTGTGCAATGCAAATCTGACTTTTCTCCTTGAGAGTGTCTGCCCCCCCTGCCTCTGAAATTTCTTCCTCTTCCTCTTCGACCACCTCTTCCTCTCGGAGAATCTTGAGCAAGATTCTTCTCTCTATGTGCAAGGCACACAGCCTCTTCAAAAGATGAGGAGTTGTCTTCTTCCCAAAAGCTTTCTTTCTTTCAGCGAATTTTTTCACAAGGGATTCAAAGGTAATATCTTTGAGGTTTCCATTTGCTTGCAATGACTTAAGATAATTTGAGTAAGTGGGATGAAGTGCCTTGAGAAAAGCTATCAGAGGAATGTCCAGTTCAACATTAGTGACTTTGATATCATGCATAAAAGATTTTACTTCTAATGCAAGAGCAAGAGGATCATCATTTTGTAAATCAAGGGAGAACAATTTAATCATGAGTTGAACAACTTCAAGTGTAGAGTGTGAGTCATAGAGTTCCTTCAGTTTTTGTAAGGCTTCGAAAGCATTTGAAAATGGCGAAATATGGCGACTCACCTCTTCATTCACTGATGTTGCAATCAATGCATAAGCCTTATTGTTCTTATTTTCCCAAATGGCCAATTCCTTGTCTGAGGTAGGTTGTTCTGGCTCTTCATCTCTGTTTCCAACACACACTCCTTTCCACAACTCATTAAAAATGAGAGTGTGTTTGATTTTCCGAGACCACTCAGGATAGTTCTCCTTCCCATTGAGAACCACTCCCACAATAGATATCAATGACTGCATTTTAAAAATATGTACTATGTAAAAAAAATCGCTCTTCTACTGGTAAAAAAAAATGATGCAAATGAGGTGGTAGTTTGTAATTCAACTACTGGTTAACTTTGTAACCAATCAACTACACTTAAATCTGGTTTTGTACGTGGATTTCCCCCTGAGGGTACCACTTATCTAACCAATCATTGTCAGTCCCTCATTGACCTCTCCTTTTATCAAGTGCTTCAATCCGCACCGTTGTTTTCACTTCTCCAAATGCAATGGATATCGTGTCGTCCGCTCACCAACTAACCCGGACGATCTCCACCATCGATGTGACCCGTCCAATCGAATGACTGTCGTGCAATCTCGCGTTAAATCTTGTACAACCGATATCAGGTTGAGAGTGCGCGACAAAAGTGGTTTTCCCATCCTACGTGTCGCCCACTAAGGTTAATTGCATGAATTTTAGGGATACCGTTTACAGCCTTTAGGGCACGCGAGATACCACTTCCCACTTATCAATACCAACCACGTGCTTAATTCGTACCTTTAATAAAGACGCTTAAGGAAAGGTTTAGCGCTTATGTTAAATTGGCAACTAGGGCCAAACTCCATGTGAGTCAGCTTATTTATGAAGGATTGGTCTAAAAATCATCTGATTCTGATAAGTATTTATGAAGTTATGAATTTATTTATGTTATGGACAAATTGTTAAGTCGGCTAGCAACTTATGTAAGCTCAGGAGCCCAACAGTCACGTCTATTCAACCTTTACGTTTTAGAATAAATAGAAGAGGACTTCAAGTCATTTCTACACACACTTAGATCTCTTCCTCTCTCTACTTGTCTTTGGGTTTTAGTAGGAGGAGAGATCCTAAGAAAAAGCCGGAACTGCCAGAAAATCAGGAACTGTCGGAAAAATCGGAACTGTCAGAAAATCAGGAACTGTCGGAAAAATCGGAACTGCCAGAAAAGTTGGAACTGCCGGAAAAGTCGGAACTGCCTGAAACACTGGAAAAGCCAGAAAAGGCGGAAAAGCTGGAAATGTCGAACCGTCGAAACTGCCGGAAAAGTCGGAACTGCCAGAAAAGCCGGAACTACCGGGAACTGCCGAAACAGCCGGAGCATCTGTCTCCGAAGGAAGGCAGCATGGTGTATGAGATAATGGGCAGCATAATAAGCAGCATGAGGATATGAGCATGGGCAGCATAATAGGCAGCATGATGTATGAGATAATGGGCAACATAATAAGCAGCATGATGATATGAGCATGGGCAGCATAATGATGCATGATGATATGAGTATGGGCAGCATGATGTATGAGATCATGGGCAGCATAATAAGCAGCATGATGATATGAGCATGGGTAGCATAATGATGCATGATGATATGAGCATGGGCAGCATAATGATGAATGAGATCATGAGCATGGGCAGCTTGATGATGAATAAGACCATGGAAGATGTAGCATGATGAGCAACATGAAGATGAGAGCAGCTCAGTCATCAAGGTTCAACACATGTGACAGTACAGCAAGGTGTCACACGTTAATGTGCAGCAAATAGACGAGATGCAACACTATGATAGGTGAACGAGTCACCTTAGAGAATCAGTTGAAGCAATATGTCGTCAACTGATCTCATGCCGATATCAAAAGTCAAAGTGATTGACTTCTATTGTAAATGTACTATCTCTCTCACTATCTCTATTGAACATTGAAGAACATAAAAGAAGAATTGATCAAGGGTTTCCCCACATTGTGGGGTTTGTCCCTAGCTAGCGCCACATCTTGTGTCCTCTTGTCTTGGCTTGTCTTCTGCGAATTATATTTATGTTTTATCTGCAATTTACCTTATGTTGATGTGATTGCTAATGTGGAAAAGAAATTGAAATAAATTGCTCTAGCATAGAACATACCTAAGGTTAACATGGTATCAAGGCTTAGGTGAAGACAATGCCCAAGCAAGAGTGAAAGAGCAATCACTAAAGACAATAGGAACAAGACAAAAGGATCAATGAGTTCCACATCTCTCTTCTAAGTTCGCTAAGGGTGAAGTGGAAGTAGAGAATATTATCAGAATGGCACAGCCGAAGATCACTTCATTGGGAAGTTCAGATCTAAGGGTGGAAGGAAAGGCAGATGCCTTGGTTGCAATAAGTTTGGCCATCATGCAAAGGAGTGTTCAAATAGCAGAGACACATCCCTTGATGAAAATAACAATCATTCCAGGAACATATTCAATGATCAGAGGAATGATAAGTAATGCAGGTCATCAAGGAAATGGTCAACTCTTCAAAAAAAGCAACGAACCCCAAAATCTCTTTTATGTACCTAATCGCAAGGAGAACCTGGTGTCCATCTCAGAAATGGAAGTTTAAGATTTAAGGGTGGCACTCATCGATGGAAAGGTACGTGTTTGAAAATAGATTTTTCAAAGATGTTTTACAGTTCAGGGTTGTATCAAGTCCACAAGGGATCATGTCCATTGACTCAGCACTGGAGGTTTGTGAGTCAGATGGTGACCGGGATGCCCGAATTTAAAAAGAGCATGAAGGTACATGTTTGAGATGTACCAAAGGAAAATCTTACAAGGGGACCATTACCCTCATGTAGCAGGTCCACAGGCTTGGAACAACCCGTGGAGTTTGAAATTCATGAACAGGGATCTCATGTATATAGGTGGAAGAAAGCCCTCTATGGCTTGAAGCAAAACACCCCGAGAGTAGTATGAGAGGATTGATAGCTGTTTGATGAAGCTGAGATTCACTAGGAGTGAAACCTATCCAAACCATTACCTAAATGTTGTGGATGATAGACCTCTCATACTGGCACCTCATAAGGACGACCTATTTCTGACAGGTGTTGACCCTCTCATTTGAAGAAGTAAGAGGGAGTTGGATTTCGAATGTGGAACAATAAACTGCAAGCCTGTGACTACATCGAGGATATTAACTTTCAGAAGTTATATGGTAGTGATGTCGGACCAGATTTGGGGAATGCCTCTGAGTTTCATAAAAACGCGTTGATGTTCTTGGTGAACTTTCGTCCGGATATATGTTTTGCAGTTAGCATGGTGAGCTCATCTTTGGTTGAGCCTCACTGTATTGGCGCCAGAATCCTCTGAGATATCTTCGGGGCACAATCTCTCATGGATTGAGATACACTGCTGGAAATATGAAAACTGCATCATTATTCGAATGTTGATTGGGCAGGTAGTGTGGAGGATCACTAGAGCACTTCTCAGTGCTGGTTCTCTTTGGATTCTGCTTCGATATCATGGATGAGCAGGAAGCAGAAATCGGTTGTTATAAGTACCGCCGAGACCGGATACATAACTATGAGTATGACCTCGTATGAAGTTGCCTGGTTGTGGAGACTCTTCAATGAGTACACATGATGAATACCATTGTGATTCTCTGTGACAACCAGAGGTGGGATTTGATTATTGAGGAATCTCGTATTCAATGATTGCTCCAGCAAATAGAAATCAGATATTGCCTTATCTGGGATATGGTAAGTCGATGAGCAAGGAGGCTCCATCGCACTGAGATGATGTACAGGTCACTACACTTTGTCAGAGCCCCGAGGAAAGGTCAAATTTGTGATTTTCCCGAACGACTTGGAGTCGTCGAGGGACCCTTGTAAAAGGGTCCTGCATGTTGCATACATTGAGCTCTAGGAGCTCTGGGGGCTTGCGGTTCTTACTGGAGCAACATACGACCACAGGGTGACTCACCCTCCCCTGGTAGTGCGCACTGGGACAGGATGATTCGCTCTCCTATGGACAGGATGATTCGCTCTCCTGTGGACAAGATGATTCGCTCTCTTGTGGGACAGGATGATTCGCTCTCCTGTGTAGCAAGATGATTAGTTCTCCTGTGAGGTCTGGAT
>APFE031678015.1:115233-156189 GCA_000404065.3 Pinus taeda | reverse complement strand
AACAATAAATAGTTTGATTAATTAATTAAATAAAAAAGAGCCGACCTATTTCTTATTTATTTTGTTTAATAACTTATATATATACCCTAATTATAGCTCTTGGATACATCATTAAGATCGTAAAAATATCTATTGACGCATCTTCCCCTGATGATGGACTCACTTGGTAGTCTGAAATGTTGGGTTCACAAAACTCTACAACAGGTCATTCCTCCTCTATCTAAAACTATCCTCACTTGTAGGGATTCATTATTTGACTCATACTTCATCGATGAGCTATGCGTTTTGCAATTAGTTGGCTTTTTGAATTTATCATGCAGGTCATACAAGTGCTCCATCTTGACAACTGACTTGGGAATTATATTGGAGTGATCATTTTCCTCATCTTTACTCACATCCATACGCTTGTCATGCTCCTTTCATCAATGAACGCATTTATGAATGTCCTTTCGCAATGAAGGAACTCTAGGATTTGTTCATCACCTTCGAACACCTACCAATTTGAGATGTTATCAGGCACAAATGGTCTGAAAATCAATTCAACATAATATGTATTTTTCTTTAATCTAAGATCAGGCAAAAGTTTTGCAACCATACCAGCCATCAGATCGGCATCTTGGTTTTGCCCTCGAGGTATGTATGTGATATTGAAAGAATCAAAATTGTCAATTAAGCTCCATACCTCATGTTGGTACCTTACCAGGTGTGGCGAATTGCAGTGTACCCTTTTCCTTACCTGATCCACAATTATCTGTGAGTCACCAAAAACTTTAAGATTTTATACCTTCATATCAATGGCTTTTTTCAGGCCCTATAGTAAGCCTTCGTATTCTGTCGTGTTGTTGGTGCACGTGAACTCCAACCGGCTGGCCATTAGATGTTGGTTCCCTTGCGGGTCAATGGGAGTGTTCCCAGCACCTACACCTTCAAAACAGTTAGAGCCATCAAAGTAGAGTGTCCAAAATATAGAGTCTAATGTTACATCAATTGAACTACTTTCTGCGAAATTAGTCTTATCATCTACTATACTACAAGATAATTCATCAGTTGGATTACAGGGGAGAGCTTCCAACTATGTGTTTGTCACAGTTTCTTCAATTGTCTCTGCATGGAATTCTTTGAAACAGTTTTCAATGGCACAAACGTCGAAACTATAATTCCCAAGGATAGAATTGGTAAACATTACAGGTTCATTGGGGTCGTTTAGTTCTGTCACCACATACCTCATGTATATTTCTCAATCAACTCTCAGCATATCACCCTTTCCCTTCTGAGGCAGCAAGAGATGGGACCAATCAGTTGAGAAATATCCATTCAGTTTTGCTGACCAGTCCCTACTAAGTAGCATTCCATAAGCCTCAGCTATATCAACTACTACTATGTCAATGACTTGTGTGTATTGTGGTTTAACAGCCATCCGAATCAACACATCTTTCAATTCCCCAATTACTTTCACATTTGTCCTATCCAATTGCATAATTCGAGTCCCAGATTTCTCGGGTATCGCATGCAGTCTTTTAGCAACAGTGTAAGGCATCACAGTGGATGAGGCACCAGAATCTACCAAGCAATTGTGTACGTTCATGTTGAGGATTTCAAATGTGATAAGGAAAGATGGAGTCATGGATTTTGATTTCCTCCCTATCATGGCTGCACTGACATCTTGGGGGTTTCAATTCATTTTAGACAGAGTGGCTTCCATAGCTGATGGTATTTGGGCTGTATTGGGGGTACTAACAGGTCTAGACACCGACTTCTTGGTTTGGCTGCTCGGGATGGTGGGAGTTTTTCAATTCCACTCATTCATAGCTTTCAAGAGCAAATCTCTTTGCTGCATTAATTTTAACAAATTGAAGTATGTTATATTAGCCCTAGATTTCTTAAGATCATCCACAATGTTGCAATCAATGTTATAAACAGGGTAGGAAAGAGTAAACATACTGGTTTTTCTATTCTTAGTTGGGAGTTTTCCATTTTGAGTCGCCTTTGTTCCAGTCGGAGATGTATTCTCTTTCTCTGGATAGTTTCCAACTGGAGTATTCTTGGACTCACCACTAGGTCTACCCTTCTCAACAAGAAATTTGGGAGTGGATGCCTTCAAAGGGCGAACATCTTTCTTTGTCTGGTCTATAGGCTTCATCATGCTTGCAAGTGGCTCTTTACTTCGGGTGTGGATTTCATTAGTGTGGATTTTTGTCGTACTATCTTCTTCGTCGTCATGATTTTCATTTGTATATAAATCCCACAATACATTGATTTGAGATTATTCGTCCAAGGGCTCTTCTACTTGGTATTCTTCCTCATTTCCTTGTTCTGGCTCCAGCTCTACTACAGGTTCTTCTTTGTTAAGGAGCGATCCAATAAGAGAAAACTCTTCCATATTTAAATTCCCTTCATTAGGTTGAGCAGGCAACGCAAGTTGACCATGACCACCTTGTGTCTTCTTACGATAGAAAGGTTTGAAGGGTTTTCTGTTGTTATACTTTCTTCCATTCTCTCCAGAATTCTTTTTCATATCGATGACTGTGTTTGTCAATTTCTTAATGATCTGATGCAAACCTTCCACATTTGTGGTGTCCTTTTCTTTGATCTCAGTCACATTGTTATCACTCCCATTATTCTTCTTAGATGATTGAGATGCTTTCTTTCCTTCGGTCGTATGACGACATGTTGTGAAACTAATCATTTCATTCTTGACTTTTACTGCATCCTCGACAGCACCTTGCAAGGTTTGTGCGTTACTCCTCTTGACCCACATTGTCGTAGGGACAGGGAGAGCAGTGATTTAGAATTCCATCAGCACCTCATCAGTAGGCCTAACGTTAACTGGGATTCTATTGGAAAAAGTGTCGAACTAGATGTTAAAATCCTTGACCTTATCTTTGGTGTCCATTTTTAAATGGGATAGTTCTAAAACCAAGGCCGCAGGTGTTTTTCATCGCCAAACTTGTCTAAAAAGGTCTGCTGAAAGGCACCCCATGAGGTGATCAGTCCTATTCTCAAGCTAAAGTACCATGTGGAGGTTGCACCAATCAGAGTAAAAGGGAATAAGCGACATACAACGTCTTCATCGGCTACCCCCAACATGCGCACGACTAGGAAGAAAGAGTGAATATGGTTATCAACAGTGTCTCCCCACTCAGGGTCGAATTTAGGCAATACTCTTTCTGCATTCTTAGGTAAGGCATGTTACTGCCCAGGTACCGCTACAACATCCTGAGCGAGCCAAGGAGGGAGTGCTCCCAGAGGAGGTGGACGTTGATTCCCACCTAGAGGAGGCCATGGAGGCTGATTCCCACCTAGAGGGGGCAGTAGAGGCAGATTCCCACCTGGAGGGGGAACGTTATCCATATTATGAATAGGGAGGTTTTGGTTGAAGGTTTCTTTGAGGTGTTCATTGTTAGGATTTTCCAAATCAGACTAGGGGTTACCTTCAGAGGGGGAATCCTCAGGAATTTCTTCCCAAGGAGTGTCGATACTTTGCAAAGAGTCTAGCACAATATCTTCAAGAGAATGGGCTACAGATGTCTCTTCGCTTATGGGAAGGATCCTTGGATTTCTTTTAGTTGTCAGAGGTAAAGAATGAAAGATGGGAAGCTGAGATAGGGAGCGATATAGGCATGAGTAAGCACTTTGATTAGTTGTTCCTAAGTGATAGGATACTCCCATAGTCTCTCTTCTTCGAGTGACCCAAACACGGGACTGAGAGGGATCTCTATTTCTTCGAAATGGGGCTCTTTCAAATGGGCAGAATGATCTTTTTGACCTTTAAGATCCATTTATTAACCTTTTTGAATCCATGCGTGGCATTTATAGATGAAATCCTGAAAAGTTGTGGATGGCGGTTCAGGCCCTCCTTCTAGCACCATTTTGTTGACATGGTGAATTTTCACTATACCAACAAGGGGAACTAACCCGATCATAGACCCCAATTAGATCTGCTTTCCTTTGGGGTGGCTAGCTCCAACGGGTTTTAAAGGATCCTGTAAACTGTTATAGGTGTTAAGGGATTGCTTCCTGGAGGAAGACTTCAATTAAATCAACAAAAGAAACAGCTAACATATATGTATCAAGTCCTATCTACACTACTTCTCACTACTTAAGGTAGTCCTAACTATCCTAATCTATCTTGCAGGAGCATAATAAAAAAAGGTTAAACATGATATATAGATTCCAAGTCCCAATGAATCAATTACTGGTTTACATAAGAACAAGGATGTATCAAATCTTAATTGCAATCCAATTACTTATACAGGGATACACATTCCTTTCCATACAAATAACACTTGCAAATGATGTTTAACAAAGTTTCGAATCAACAATATTTCATGAGTTAACCATGCTATTGAATTATATTCGAATAACTAGGAATAACCATGAGTTGTATGTTATCAATAGGCACAAAGCAAAACACATTTATATTTATGCTAGCAACAACACTCTGATTCTAAACACATGAAAGAAGAGGAAAATAAATCTGAAACAACTGGCTCCTTCTTGTCCCAAACAGTCTTTTTTATTCATAATAAATCAAAAGGTGTTCTTCCCAAAAAAAATTCCTCATCTCATCTCTGGAGGTAATACTTATGCCGAAGGAAAAATGACCCTTGGTCTTCCCTTCCCCAACTTTTCCTCCTCCTACTCTTTTCCATACACATTAGAATATACAGAAGTAGAGTCGATAGGTGAAACGACCGAAACGTAGAGGGAATATCTGCTGTAGTGCTTCATTTCCCGGGAAGTGAATAGATGTTGATTAAAAGAGGATGACTAAATGTCATCCCTTTGCACCTGTATTGAGCGGATGTTACTCCCTATCATTTCCTGAAGGAAACTGAAGACACTGTGCTTATCATCCCACATCTGGCATGATTGAAAGTGTGTTTTGAGGTAATAACATCTTGATGTATCAGCATTGTGCTTCCTCTTGACATGGAGCGTTCCTTCATTATGCATTATGGCAGTTCATATCCCTTTCTGCAGAATATGCCTTTGCAATATCGACACCAGTGGTGTAGAGGTGTCATCTTGATATAAATCACCTTTATCTGTTACTGGGTCCACTCGAACTCGCCTGCAGAAATAATTCATATTAGCTATGATTACGAGAAATCTAACAAACATGCTCACAAACAAACCTTGCATTCAGCTATAATTTCTATTTAATCTTGCAACGCAAAGCAACTATGATTATCAAACCACCGAGGCGACTGTGACACTTATTTGCATTGCCCATAATATTCATTTTTACTCAAGGATTTCTTTAGCCATGCTTCACAAGCAGACCATTCACTTTACGGGATTTTCCTTTGAAAACCCCGACCACATCATTTTATCGAAATACATAGGAAAACACAGGAAAACCCGTGGTCGGACCATAAGGCCTGACTTCAAATAATATACCCCCAGATCTATAACCATCATTGGGTCCGTCGATCACATCGCGCCTTGTGTTTAAGCTTTGGGCTTTGCCGATTGCAACTTGCAATTGGCCGGACCCGAAATATATATGTGCCGCAGTTAATAATACTAGCGAGTCTGCCATATAAGACTTTCCTTTGAAAACCCCAGCGCTAAAATTTTATCCAAATACATGGGAATACACAGGAAAATCTGCAGCCGACCCATAAGGCCGGACTTCAAATAATATATATCCGGTCGTATAATTATCATCTGTTCCACTTAATCGCATCGCGCTTTATGTTTAAATGTTGAACTCTATTGATTGCGATAAGCGATTGGGAGGGCGGACCCAAAATATATATGTGCTGAGGTTAATAGTTCCGGTGGGTCCGCCATATGGGATTTTCTTTTGAAAACCCAAACCACAGCCTTTTATCCAATACACAGGAAAACACGGGATAAACCCGCGGCCAACCATAAGGCCGGACTTCAACATTATGCACCTGGGCCTATAGTTATCGTCGGGTCTTCCCATTGCCCCTTCACATATCGCATATCGCTTTACTGTTGCCGACTACCAATTGCGATTTGCGATTGGGCTCCGGACCTGAAATAGATATGTGTTATGATTTAATAAGGCTAGCAGGTCTGGTGTATTGTGGTGCACATTGTGTATAATCCATGGGCTCTGCCGATTGCAACTTGCGATTGGGAGAAGCAGATCCAAAAATATGTATATTATGGTTAATGATCCCGGTGGGTCCGACAGATCACGGTGTGCCTCATATACAAGCCTTGAACTCCGTCGATTGTAATATGCGATGGGCTCCGGACCCGAAATCAATATGTATTACGGTTAATAATGCCGGCGGGTCTTGTGTATCGGTGTTGATTGAGATAAGCGAAGAGGGAAAGTTATGCATGTTGTAGAGTATTTCTATTATCAAAGCATTGATATATAAATAACGATGTGATGGGAGGTTTGAGGGTTGAAAAAGTCCCGATGAAGAATATGAATGAAGGGTTAGAAAGGGTTTAGATCAATCATGCGGCATAGATTTATTAAAAGGGGCTTAAACATTAGGAATTGAATATTTGACTCGGCCAAGAGTTAAAATCCCTAGGACAAAACAGATCATTCGGAGAGGTGAAAGATCAAACTTCTAGGGGACCCATTCAAAATTGCTACTAGGACAGGTTTTAATAGGGTTGTGGTTGTGGCCATAACACTATGCAAAGGATTTAACCTTGGGAGAAAGAACATCTGATAGGGTTTTACAAAGGATGAGCAATCTTTTGAAGCGGTCAAAAGTATGGAAAAGTATCTTTCAGAAGATGAATACTCCGGAGTAAAGGATAAGGGAGAATATCTCTTGGATGAGGAAGGCTGTGACTAATTGCAGCAGGAAGAACTTAGTAATGAAACTATTACAACACAGGGACGATTTCTTGGAGATGAATTTCAGTTTGAAAAATTAATATGTGAAACAACAGTTGAAACTGTTGAGCCTTGTAATTTTCAAACTGACAATTCGTTTATAAATGCAGGGATTATAAGTGATGATGAAATACTTGTGAAGTGTCACAGAGAAATTGCATCGCTGGAATATTTGCTGGGAAATTCAGAGTATGACAGTGTGATTGCAGAGGAAGGAGTTCACTACAGTAGACAAGAGCAGGAAGACATCATTAGAGCAGATGATGTGGAAGAGAGACTAGCTGACAGTCTTAAGAGTTCTTTAGAGAATTCTTTAAAGAGGTTGAAACACCATACTGATGTGCTGACAGAGGAGAAAGAAATAGAGAAAACTGAATTGTTGCCAAAGGAAGATAAGGCACAAAAGTATCATATTTTTTATTTTAAAAAATGTTTTGTGAGTGTAGGTTTAGTTGAAAATATTGGAGGAAATTTGGCACAGATGAGCAGCCAAATAAAGATGAAAGAAGAAGATTTTGTGGAAGAATTTAATCCATGGAACAGAGATGTTCAATTGCTGGAGAGAATGATGGAAAGTCATGATTCAGTGCAGGCAAAAATAATCATAAAAGAGGGTAAGGATGAAAGGAAGGCAGTAAGCGTGGGAGTAAAAGAAAAAGTTGAAGCAAGAGCAAGAGCAATGTCTACAATGGTAGCAAGAGCAAAAGTAGAAGAAAAAGTAAGCCAACAACTACAAAGTGAAAGTAACCAACAATAGTTTGAAGAGTTAGTGGATAACAACAACGACTTGAAGCAAAGAGAAAGAGGAAGAAGTAAGAGGCAGAATATGGACCAGTCCAAGGATGAATTGGAGGCAGAGATTGAAGAATTATGGCAGTTGATGATGAAAGAGTCCATGTGGGGGAAATTGATAGCAAAAGGAAGGATGATCAATCAGAACTTGAACTTGATTGACAAGGAGAGGCAGATGAAACAAAATACAGCAGACATACAATAGAAACAAAGGTGCAAGGCATTTGGGCAGCTACGAACTAAAGTTTGTGACCCTGGAGGTTTTCTATCAACTTACGAAGACACATGATCAGGAGATCATGAATATTTTCTACCTTGGGAGTCTGATGCAGGAGCATTCAAACCAAGGAAAATCATTGTATTTTAGTAGACATAGGGAGTCATGTGTTTTAGGGAAGTTGGTTTCCTAAGTGTTGAGTTAATGTAATATTTAGGCTTTTGAGTGATTAGAATAGGAATTAATTAGATGATGTGAGGATGTTTGTAAATGCTCTCGAATGAAGGAGAACATGAGTGGTTAATAATGACAAGAGAGTTAGAAGTCAATTATAACTCTCAAAGCAGTTTCATGATTCGAGGAATTAGAGAGGATTCTTAGGGATTAACTGCAATTAGAAGTGGACTTAGAGGACATTTAGGAGTCAGTTCAGTAGATTAAGGATCTGAATCAGAATTAGATCAACAAAACCTTTATAGTATAAATGTAAGCCTACGGGCAGAGTGTAAGGAGGAGGCCACTGATATTGAAGATCAGGCCTGAGAGACAGAGAGTCTCGATATGTAATCAGTTGTTCATATTTATCAATACAAAGGTTTATCCCAATTGTATATGTGTGTGTGTTACGGGTATTGATAGATTGAATTGTGTGTGAATTCGTAGGTTTTGTAATAGAGGTTGTAGGCATAATTTTGTAGAACACGCAGAGGAGAAGAATGATTCAAAGGAATCATAATGGATCATCGAATCCATTTGAAGGATCAGAGTGAAGCTTTGGAGAGACTACGATGTGAAAATTCATAGAGGTCAAGCTCAGGAGTGAGTTGAGTAGTGGAAGCGAAAGAATGAAACCCTGAAGAAACCCAAAACCACAAGAAAACATTGAAGAAATAGCGAAGTCAAGAAAAGGGATGAATGGAGAAGCAAGGTGTCAGTACACAGGAAACATTGGATCTCATAGATCAACAGTCATCGCATGGTGAAAGAGTGTGGAAGATAACCAACGAATAGGTGGTTTCTCAAGACAAAGTGGTATTTCGGGTTGCCTCAAAACCATAAGTGGTAAAAAGGACTAGTCACCCGGTTCCATTCAGCAGAGGACACGTAGCACAAGGGTGGAGAGAGGAAACCGCTTTATCGGGTGGTTAATCCCCTGTGCTTGTTTTCTACCCAAAATCATTGTAGACTATCTGATCTACTAAGTGCACATCTACGGTGGGGGACTATCAGGAAAGTTGTGTTTGTTCAGAGAAGACATCAGTCATTGATCTGATGGCGACAGATTAATGGCGGAGATTAATTCGCATCGCAAATGTTAAATGGAGTTGTATCGATGGAGAAGTAATGCGATGAGCGATGGAGAGGACCAGATAAAGTACTGAGGTGTGGTTTTTATACATTTGATATCTAGAAGGTTGTGTCGCATATCAAAGAAAGCAGAGGAATTCATGTGTAATGTGTTTCACGGAGGATGCTGATTGCGATGGTGATATAGGGTGCATCGGGAAAAGTGTAAACCCGTGCTAAAGGGGAAAAAGGTATGAATCGTATGTTTTATGCTTATTTCCCTTATAAGGGTTTATAATGAGTTAAGAGCTGATAGAAGGTTTTGTGGTTAAGTCTGATATAACAAAGGAAAGTGTGGGGTTTTGTATATATGCAGCTTATCGGTTAATAAAAGGTTAATGAATGTTTAAGCGGGCTTATTGAGTTCTGATATAAAGGAAAAGGTGGATTAATGATTAGACTTTGTTAGTCTATAAATCATTCAACATGAGACTATTAAAGGGGGCCTAAAACCTTAGTAAATGAAGTTTTAACTCGGCAGAGAGTTAAAAATTCCTGGGACAAATGTGCTTATGCATTTTACATGCATACTGTGGGTGTAAGCAGGGGTAACCCTGCATCAGTAAACATGCAACGAGAGGCCACCATGATATGATTCGACCTCCTAAGTCATTTTATGGAAGTGGAACTAACAGAAACACATCATACATACATTCAACATCAGCTACAGGACCCTCACGAACCAATCCAATACTTTAGATAGCTTACCCTTGGGTCCCATTGAACTTTTAGACAACTTAGCCCTCAGTTGTTCTCATGATATAGGCATGACAGCATCCAGAAACCCAAAGTTTCTCTCACAAGATTGCTTGCAAGCATCCAGAGACTCATTTAGTCAGTTTTGTGCTAACGTCCCCGGATTTGAGTCACTTTTTTAGACCCAGATCCTAGGTCACTGCCGAGAAAGGAATCATAACTTAAGATGAGTAAAAGAACATGGAAACAATGATGCAAAAGAAATATATTAAACAATACCTTAATCAGACCCATACTAGCCATGATAGGAATTTCGTGAAACATATTGCAAGAATGTAATCTACAGGTGTGGCCAACAAAACTAAACATAGGGATCTTGTACTTATCTGAAAATCGTTAAGAACCATTATTCCCTCATGTCATTTTCTACATTACCATCTATTAGACCATAGACACATTATCCATTCATTTACAATTAAAAACATGTTGAGAGTCATACTAGCTATTTTCATGGAACATACATATAACCAGGCATAATAAGGACAAAATATCATAAACATAGCAGCCATAAAATCCTCATATACATCAGTACATTTACACATGAAAACCAAGGGAATGAATGTATCATTAATTAATGCAATAAACCAACTGGAGATGGGACTACCACGTTCCACCTGACCGTAGAATGGCTGAGCCAAATCTCTCTTCATCCATTCACCCCCGTGCCATATTCTAAGCATGAATGTGGGATTCATATAATACACCAAAAGAACCAAAAAAGTATGGATTCCACCAGAGTTCTCCACCTACACCATGAGGAATTTGAGTGCCTCCTAGTCTCTCAGGATTTATTGTAATCTACAATCTAATCCAGGGATGACTATGCCCTACACCGAGACACACTCTCCAGGCTTTACCGTACATCCCATCCCAGGACTACTAGGCCCAATGGAGAGAAATCCACCTCTTGGCTTTACCATATATCAAACCATTCACTGGTAAGGATTCTTAGGCCCACATAGGCACACAATCCTGGCTTTACTGCAACCCACATTTCGGTTCAGGGGTTACTAGGCCAGTGGCTTTAGCGTGATCCGCAGTTTGTTTCAGGGATGACTAGGCCATGTGTTTGTCATTTCGGAGATCCACCCCACTCATATTTGAATCCATCCGGCCATCCCACACCAACTGAAGTATGAGAACCCATCTCATCAAGGCTATCTAGAAATGGAAAGGCTAGATTGAAGAACACTATCACATCTGGAAAAACCCATGCCATGATAGAAAAGAACCACATGCAATACCATGGATGAAAAATATAGCAAGGATAATACACATGCAAATCGATACCTAAAATGAATCATGTTGTAGCCATTTGATCTTGCCTTTCCCTACTTTATCTTTGCTTCCTCTTGCATTCTTTGTCTTTCTTGCTCCAATTCTAAAGTGGTCCAAGAAAACTCTAAGTGTCCAAGAGTGAGAGAGAGAGAGAATAATGAGAGAGTTCCAAAACTGAACTGATCAAGCTTACACAGTGATCCTTAGAAGCCTTTTTATCAATGAAGCCTCTATTTTCTTCAATTTCCATTATTTTCCTTCATTTTCCTCCTCGCATGCAACCTGTGACCTTTCACCTTCCTTTTCTCCTAATTTCCATTATTTTCATAAATAAATGTGCCAAAAATGCTATTTTTCCTTTCCAAATCCGTATCATTACCTTTGCCAATTTCCTTAGCCATAAATAACCAAATGAACACCCACACTAGGATGTCTTGCCCACCATTCATCTTGGAATATGTGTCCCATCAACTATGATCTCATATATTTTTACATGAGTTTTTTTGTTTAACCAGGGTTGTTACAAAACCCTTCCCCTTGGGGGAACACCGTCCTCAGTGTTCAATGACACCTATAACCAACAAGACTACTGAAAACAAAACATATTACCCATGGAACTTTATAACATAGTTCGTTGTATTTACAGTGACCACATATACACATATGCACATCTGCTAAACCAGAAAATAAGAGAATACAATGCCTGTATCAATCAACAAGGGAATCCAGAGGCTCACACCTACACCCTCAAAGTAATACCAGGATTCACCTCCTTCCCAGGAAGTCCAGAATCCACTGCAAATTCAAATATGCATCCAATGTCCAACACTACAATCTTACGCCACTTGTTCCTTCAGTGAACAATTACCGACTCATTGTTCCATGGCACACTCCCAATGTGCATCTGATTCCATTTGGTGATGCTAATGACCAAAAAAAATATATCCATGACCTTCGCTTCTCTGCCACACAGTCCCTTAGGAATCTGGTCTCCCCTTCTATGTAGTCACTCACCTTCCAAGTTCTGCTAGCACCCCCATCTTGGGCGATGCATCCCTTGGAAAGGCTTCCTCGCATCAGAAGATACAAAAAAACAAGGCATATCCATGCCTCCAAACCATCATACTGGTCATAGCATGCTCATGGAAATCAATGGACACTGTTGGGTACCAGTGTCCCACAATAGCCCTACTCCTGAAGTGATTTACTAGCATATTGTTGCATGTTCCAATTCCTTTCATTGTTGCTGCTAATTCTTGTAATCAATTTCAACCACCCAACCAGGCATGTTCATGCTTCCTGTACCAAGCACATAACTTCCATTATATTTAAAATAAATTGAAATAAATTCACATCATACCTCATTGGTAGCTCGTCAATAAGGTACACTTGCAATTATGTTTGCTTCCTACCACAACTAGTCAAACTAACTGTTTGATCAAGACATCATGCATAAACTATCACATATGGTTAGCTCAAAACACAACCATCATAGATCAACATCATAAATCACTTGTAACCATCATAAACCAGAATCATAGATCACAATAATCATCATATACCATAATCATAAAATTTCACATGCATAATAAAACTAAATAAAATGTTGATACTTATCCTTTCATCAATCCTTACCTTCTACCTTTGTCTTTATTTCATACACACTTAGGATCGGTTGCCACACCAAACAAATACCCAGTTCCTTCTCCTAAACCATGTGCACGTACACATAGTGTGCATCACACACATATAATCACACATTGCATACAACACCATGCAATACATGCACCTACCCCTGACATATGACACATACATCTACACCCGATGTACAACACAACACAAATACGTATATAGAGTGCAACAAAATGAATGCATATGTCACGATACCATGACTACACAATGCACATACATGCACTCAATTCCACATGTACACCAGTACCACATGTACAAAGTACCACCTGCAAAATGTGTGCACAACATCACATGTACATCGCACAACGTGTACACAACACCTCATGTACATTGCACCAATGTACAACATGTACACAATACCACATGTACACAGTACCACATGCACATTAGGTACGCGACACCACATGTACACGATGCCATATGCACGACATGTACACAACACCACTTGCAAAACAACGCCACTTGTACAACATGTACACAACACCATATGCACATAGTGCCACATGTATAACATGCACGCAACACCACCTATGCATAGCACTTCATATCCAACATGTACATAGCATCATATCTACACAAAACCGCATATCCAATTATGTGCACAACACCATATGCAATATTCACACAACACTATCTGTACCATCATGTACATAACACTGCATAAATAACATGTACACACACTATATATACACAACATCTCATGTGCACACATCATAGATGCAACATATACAACATATACAACATATGCACAATAGTAGTACCACACATCCAAAATCACATTGTCCTTACCAAGAAACCTTGCTTCGAGTGTCTTATCCATGTTTATCCTAGCATGTTGTAGACCACATTGCTTTTATTTCGCTAATGTATCCCTTGGTGTGACCTGTCCATAACATAAGCATAGGCATAATACAAGCATACAATATAAATTCATATTCACATGATTCTAACCTCATATATTTGTCATGACTACTCTTCCCACTTTATTCCTCATAGCTAGGAACTTCTTCATGTCATTTGTCTTCATACGCAATCATTCCGCCACAAGAATGATTCTTGATGATATATATATATATATACACACACACACACACACACACACACACACACACACATAAATGTTAGCATTAATAATCATGAGCCATGACAACCCTATCAAACATTACATACATACACACCTACATCTATACATATATAAACATCAACATAATCATGATCATTACATAATTACCAAATATCAAGGTCAAGGTTTAAGAGAACTTCCTTTATTCATGCAACATATGCACAACATTAAGAATAGTTGTTCCCAACATAGACAAGGCATTTGATGCCTCAAATCCATTTACTTTAAATTTTTGGTTACCTTTCTCATGACTTTACTGCCACCATCCATTTACCACAATCTAGTCCAACGGACTGTCATAGTCTTACCTTCCACTGCGCTTACTCATTCACATAGATTCATTTGAGTCTTACAATACCTATTGGGTACCACATGACTCTCCTCGAGCTCCATTAATTTCCTCTTTTCCCAAACAATTCCCAAGACTTAAAACAATAAAGGAAAGATCGATAAGAAAACAATAAGAAAACCATGGAAAACCAACAACAATACGACACCACAAACAAAGTGGCATGATCATGCACTAGACATAAAAAAAAAAACTGCAAATCAATCGCAAGAAAATCACAAAAGACCAAAAGCACAAGACTAACAATAGACACCATGACTCAATCCCCATGGTTCCAAGTAATTCCAAAGGAAAACTCAACCTGAGCTTGCTTCAAGGTTTCATGGCAGTCTCTTTGCCATGGAATCTCGTACATCATACCTCCATAAACACATAATTGTTAGTGCATAAAAAAACATAACAATACACTAGATACCTTACCTTGTTGTGCCAAGCACATTGCTTGCAAGTGAGCACATCCATGCCATCTCTCAAGGGACACCAATATTCTGGCAGATCCACCTTTAACTAAAGACTAGCTAATATACATATCAAGTACATGTTCATGAATATAGCAATTATCCACATAATGTCTGACAAGATTAAGGTTAAGAAGACTTCCTGTAGGAAAAGCACTCATTCGTTTGGAATTAGGGTTTCCAAACAGAGTCAAAGGAATTCTTTCACAATTCCTTTCTTTGACATTTTCCTTAATTGAGTGTTACTATGCATTATCACATCACCCAACTGCTAGTGATATAAAAACATCAACTATTACCTTGTCTGGCTAATACTGACATGCTTCATGCAAATTTTCACACATGTCAACCACATGCTCTTAATATCAAGACAATGATATCTATCAATTTGAAATAAACCTTTACCAGGACTAACAGTCATGTCATAATCCATAGTCAACTCATAGTCATTAGACATAACACTACAACTATCACCTATTTACATGTAAGTACATATCAACTATGTTGACACATATGTATTAGTACAATCATCTTAAAACAATGCCATTTCTTCATGCAACCTTATAGACTCATACCCATGTCATGAAATTAATAAAACATTCAAGCAAGATATGAATGCACCATGTCAGATAAATCAACTAGACAACATAATAGGCACCAAACACGCAAACACCAAATAGGCGACATAATTAACAATGAAGCACCTAGTATACTGCATAAGCAAACTCATACCTTAGTGTATTTAAGGGGAGGCAATCTTGTTTGCACAATCAATCCAGGTTAGCATGATACAACTTCACAACATATCAACTCAAACATAAATCATGATATCCACAACAGTAACTAACTAACATGTTCAAAACATAAGCTCATAAGCATTTGTTGTCTATATTAGTAAGACATTGTATCACAAATATGTTGGCTCATACCTAAATATCACAACCATAACCATTTGCATAGGTCAAACTAAGTTAACACAATACATATAACATCAAGATCTTCAATGAAATGAACATAACCATCACACATATGACCAATCCAAATTACAACATCAAGATCTCAATGAAATAACCCTAATCATCAAGTTATCTAAAATAAAACAACAATAACAATGCATACAACCATAGGTTACCATCATTCTTGACTATCTGACTCATGTGCATATGACTATGCTAATCAACTATCATCTATTATGTACGTAACCATAACATCAAAAGACATGTACATAAACCTAATGTATATAACCCTAATGCATATAACAATCCTTAACCTACATACCTACAAGCCCAACATACAAACTTGTATGACGACATGCTCCTGCCTCGAGGTCCAATGCTGCATCTTCACTTTGATGATTTGCATCTCTTGTTCTGTCTCTGGCATCGCATTAGCATCATAACATATCAATATCACCTTGATGACCTAAATTGCATACCATGACGTCACAAGGCATGTTTGAGCTACTATTCATGCATAGCCATAACCAAGACGATATATGCATAGCAACTGCATATAGACATATAACATATGAGTACCAAACCATATACACTTCATTCTAGCTAGAGTCAAGTTATCAATGCATGACCATATCAACTTCACAAACCATGACCTCATGCATGACAACAACAACCATTACGCCATTGTACACATTGCCATATGCAACCATCAACATGCATAAGAAATTCATAATCAACTACACATACGCATGAATGCATGTAGTCGAGCATAAGCGATCGATTCTTGTAACCAACCTACAAGACTAATACATGTAATCAAGCATACAAGAATGCAACCTAACATACAAGGATGTAATCAAGAGAAATACAACATGTAAGCGACATATAATAATATGTAACTAGTCATATACTCATGACACTGCATTTCACAAAATCAACATCAAGTTCCTCATGACAACCTTACTACAACCATGATCAACATTATGTAATGAAAAAAGCACATGGAATGCAAGTGTAAAAGACACACATGCAACTAACATGCATGCATGACCAACGCACACCGCCCATCCAGTCCGAGGGGTAAACCATGCTTTGATACCACTCTGTAACACCCTCCTTCCATATCTACCCAAGCAACCGGCCAACCAGGATAAACATGCGATGCGAGGCCACTATGAAATAATTTGACCTCCTAAGTCACGTTGAGGAAGTGGAACTGACGCAAACACACCATACAAACATTCAACATTAGGTACAGGACCCTCAGGAACCAATCTAATACTTTAGACATCTTTCCCTTGGGTCCCACAGAACCTTCAGACAACTTAAGCTTTAGTCACTCTCATGCTATAGGCATGACAACGTCCAGAAACCCAAAGTCTCTCTCACAGGCTTGCTTTCCAACGTCCAAAGACTCATTTAGTCAGTTTTGTTACAGCGTCCTTGGGATTTTAGCCACTTTTTCAGGCCCAAAGCCGAATTCACTTCCCAGAAAGGAATGATAACTTAAGACCAGTAAAATAACGGGGAAACAATAATGCAAAAGAAATAATTTAAACAATACCTTAATCAAACCCCTATTAGCCATGATAGACATTTCATCCAACATGTCACAAACATGTAATCTACATGTGTGACCAACAAAATTAAACATAGGGATCTTTTACTTATCTGAGAATTTCTAAGAACCATTGTTCCATCATGTCAATTGCTTCATTACCATCTATTAAACCATAGACAAATTATCCATTCATTTACAAGTAAAATCATGCTGAGAGTCATATATAGATGTTGTCATGGAACATACATATAACTGTCATAATAGGGACAGAATATCATAAACATATCAGCCATAAAATCCACATATACATCAATACATTTACACATGAAAACCAAGGGAATGAATGTCTTATTAATGAATGAAATAAACCAACCGGAGATGGGACTATCACATTCCACCCAACTGTAGAATGGTTGAGCCAAATATCTCTTCAACCATTCACACCCGTGCCATATTCCAAGCATGAATGTGGGACTCATAGAATACACCAAAATAACCAAACAAGCATGGATGCCACCAGAGTTCTCCACCAAAATCATGAGGAATTTGAGTGCCTCCTAGTCTCTCAGGATTTGGCGTAATCCACAATCCGATCTAGGGATCACTAGGCCCTACACTAAGACACACTCTCTAGGATTTACCGTACATCTCATCGAGGTACTACTAGGCCAAATGGAAAGAAATCCACCTCTTGGCTTTATCGTATATCCTGCCATTCACTGGAAAGGATTCTTAGGCCCACCGAGGCACACTATCTTGGCTTTACTGCAACCCAAAGTGTGGTTATGGGGTTACTAGGCCAGTGGCTTCACCGTGATCCACAGTCCGGTTTAGGGACCATTAGACCATGTGTTTGTCATTTCGTAGATCCACCCTACTCAGCTTCGAATCCATCCAACCATACCACATCAACTGAAGTATGATAACCCATCTCATCAAGGCTATTCGAAAATGGCAATGCTAGGCTGAAGAACATTATCACATTTGGAAAAACCCATGCCATGATAGAAAAGAACCACATGCATGCCAAATCTAGCAAGGAAAATACACATTCAAATCAATACCTGCAATGAATCCTATTGTAGTTGCTTGATCTTGCATTTCCCTGCTTGATCTTTGCTTCCTCTTTCCTTCTGCCTTTCTTGCTTCAATGCCAAAGTGCTCCAAGTAAACTCTAAGTTTCCAAGAGTGAGTGAGAGAGAGAGAGAGAATAATGAGAGAGCTCCAAAACTAAACTAATAAAGCTTACACAGTGATCCTCAGAAGCCCTTTTATCAATAAGGCCCCAGGGGTTCTTGATGGTGTTGAATCTATTTCCACCATAAAAAAATGATTCAAACACTCTAGCATTCTGGTTTTTTGAAAAAACAAATACCAAATTCCAGTAAGAAATCTATCTTCCGAGCGAATTTGTAGTCTCCATAGACAACGCCTTATAAAATATATTAATCCTATAAATAAATTTATATATAAAATTTTAATCATGAAAAAACAAATATTAAAATTAAATATTTTAAATTTAATTAATGGTAAGTTTTAGTTTAACGATTTCCATTTAATTTATCAATCATTCACCACGAAAATTAGAAAAAATTAAAATATCAAAAATAATTATATTGATGTTCTTATCTTTGATGCAGTAAAGTATAATCTATATCTGATAGTGGGCATTACGATGAATTAAAAAAAATGTTTAATTTTTCTATTCATAAATTTCTTAGATTCACAGGTTTGAATTGTAAAGTCTCTGCAATTTAAATGGCACAACAAAATTTCAATGTGCTAAATCCATGTATAAAATTTCACCCAAATAAAATAAATAACTTCACAACCAAAACCTACATGTTTAGATAACCACTGAACTCCATCTTTATGTTTATATAGCCATTAAAATCCATCATTATTTCACGTAGGAAAAAAAGCATGTTTGGGAGTCGGACGATTTTCAACGGCAATTATATTCCAGGCTCATCGCTAATGGCGATAATTATTTCTTAGTATAGTCCCGGAACATGAAAACTTCACATCAGTCCCAGTCTCGGTAAGACTCTATTCCCTACCTCTTGATTATTGGCAGCCTGAATCGTTAGCTGCCATAGGCAATAAGTTAGGTAGGTTTATCAAAGCTTCAGAAGCTACTAGAAGAGGAAAATATACTTCCTTTGGTAGGATATGTGTGGAAATGGATCTATTACGAGCTCTTCCGGATGGGGTGATACTGGAAGTTTTTGATGAATAATGGACTCAAACGGTGGACTATGAGCATATTCCGTTCAGATGTCATGAACATGGGCATCTTCTCAGAGACTGCCCTCTTGGAAAAATGGAGAATAATAGAAAAACTAATACAATGAAAGACTCGGACAGCTTTCACAAGGTGGTCCATAAAGGAAAAGGTGGAAAAAGAGGGCAAAAGCTGCAACAAAAGGATGGACATCAAGGTAGGCAGAACCAGTTCCAAGTTCTAGTAGAGGACAAAGAAAGAACAACGGAAAATCAAGCAAAGGAAGGGAGTACGGGTGAGAAGGAGAAGGAAGGAAACCATGAAAAATCATAGGTAAATGATAAGTAGAAAGGAATAATGATGAGTGATACAGAACCAGAGATGGACCAAGAAATGACCCAAAGTGAAATGGATCTAGAGGAGACTGAATTGCAGGAGATTCTAGAAAGAGAAAACCTAGATCTAGAAGGGTTCTTAATTCAAGGAACATCTGTTGGGGTTGAATCGTTAACCCAGGAAGAGCTCAATAGAATAAAACAACTGTATTTATTGAAAACTCGGGAAAAGGGTCCGGAGAAGGAAAAAAACAGGAACATGCTAAGTAGCGAAGGAGTGAAGACGATAAAATCTACTCCGGGATTAGCACCCAGAAACCCAGGAAAAAAGAGAGGTAGAAAAAAGCAGGATGAGCTATTGATGGAATGTGGAAAGCTCATGATAGATTTAGGTAAGATGAAAGATCTTACCAGCTACTCCTTCACAAATATTTAATGATGAAGTTCATTTCTTGGAATATTAGAGGTCTAGGCAGTGAAAGAAAGCAGAGTTTGCTAAACAATAGAATGAAACAAGCTGCTTCGGATATAATTTTTATCCAGGAAACGAAATGTTCCATTCAAAGGTTAAGACAACTTCATAGAAAGTGGCTCAATAAATATGAATATCTAGAAGTTAAAGCAGAGAATACAGCAGGAGGTATTCTCACGCTCTGGAACCCCCAAAGAATTGATTTAATTGATGCCGAAGCTGCAAGGAATTATTTATCAGTAGTGATTCAGCCTGTTGGGGATAAGAGTACCTATCTAGTCACGAATGTGTATGGCCCTCAAATAATAGAAGTCAAACTCAAGTTTACAGAATCCCTAGCGTATCTCAGGGAAAGACATGCCGGAATACCCTAGATCCTGGGAGGGGATTTTAATATGATAAAATCACTTTACGAAAAAAAAGGTGGAACCAGAGCACTTAGTAAAGACTCCTTAGCTTTTCAGATCTTTTCAGATAACATAAAACTAGTGGATGTTGAAACAATTAATGGCCTCTTCACCTGGAACAACAAGAGAGGAGGAGAGTCTCAGGTAGCATCCAAGTTGGACAGATTCATTATCTCCGAGGATCTCATGCTTTTAGATAAGGATATAATAGCTAGTGTTCTTCCAGTAGGAGGCTCAGATCACTGGCCAATTCAAATGGAGATCTAGGGTATAGGTACCCCTGGAATAGACCTTTCAGCTTTGAGAATATTTGGCTTTCACACCCATATTACATCAATAATATTGAAAAATGGTGGGCGGAAGATCTACAGATTCAGGGATCTAGAATGTTCATGCTTCATAAAAGATTAAAGCACATAAAAATAAGGCTCAAAGATTGGAATAAGAAGAATTTTGGCAATGTTTTTGCAAAAAAGAAATTGGTGGAAATTAAAATGCAATCACTCAACCAAACTATGATCTCGGAAGGTTTTAATAAACACAAAAATGATCTAGTGGAGAAATATCATCAAGATTGGGAAAACTGGTGTAAAAGAGAGGAAATTTTTTAGAGACAAAAATCTAGAGTCCAATGGATAAAAGAAGGGGAGTGTAACACTAGATTTTTTCACAGATCCACCATGGCAAATAGAGCACACAACAAAATATCTTCAATAAAAAAGGAGAATTGACAACTTATTCAATCCCATGAAGAGATAGAGGTTGTGTTGGTTCAACACTTCCGTGAAATAGCCCAGGAAAATAATCCAGATAGAGAACACTACATCAGGGAAGTAACTAAGCATATACCTAAGCTGGTGACTAGAGAGGACAATTTCAATCTCAACAGACTAGTGACGAAAGAAGAGGTCAATGAGGTTCTCAAAGACATGCAGAATGGCAAAGCACCAGGCCCGGATGGCTTCAATGTAGACTTCTTTAAAGCTTGCTAGAATATTGTAAAAGAGGATATTTTGAATGTTCTGGAAGACTCCAGGATGAACATAACCATCTTGCGAGCGCTCAACACCTCCTTCATCTCCCTGATCCCTAAATAGGAAAATGCACAGACACCAGATAGGTATAGACCCATAGCACTTTGCAATGTGGTCTACAAAATTATATCCAAGGTAGTGGCCAACAGACTCAAACCTCTGCTTCCTTCTCTGATTTCGGGGGAGCAATCAGGTTATGTTGAAGGCAGACAAATTCTGGATAACATTATTCAAGCACATGAAGTAGTGCACTCATTAACTAGCATAAGGAAAATTGGTATGATCTTGCAATTGGACATAGCAAAAGCTTATGACAAAGTGAACTGGACCTACATCAGGAATATGCTAAAGGCTTTTGGTTTCAATCACATATGGGTAGGATGGGTCATGGCCTTGGTCACCTCTTCTAGCTTTTTAATATTGGTTAATGGTTCTCCTTCTGAGATTTTTATTCCTTCCAGAGGGATGAGGCAAGGGGATCCGCTTTCTCCCTTTCTCTTCATTCTCATGATGGAAGGTCTTGGAAGATATATCAAGCATGCCAGAGTTATGGGTAAAATTCAAGGTCTCACTCTGAAGGAGAATGGTCAGGCCTTGAGACATCAACAATTTGTAGATGATACCATGTTACAAGGTATCCCCACTGTCAAAGAGGCTCGGGCGTTCAAACAAATACTGAATGAATTTGCCATGGCATCAGGTATGGAAGTCAATCTCTCCAAATCCAAAATATTTTTCTATAATACCAATATTGCTATTCAGAAAAAAAATCTCCAGAATTTTAGGCTTTCAGAGGGGTTCCCTCCCTTCAAAGTATTTAGGAGTTCCTCTAACTGCGAAACCCTTGCACAAGAGTATTTGGGAACCCTTAATCACCAAAATGCAAGACAAAGTCAAGAAATGGACGAGCAGATCTTTAAATCTGGCTGGCATACTAGTGTTGACAAAGGCGGTGCTCCAATAAATTCAAATTTTCATGCTTTCGGCGCTACCTACCCCCCTAGGAGTCCTGCAACAATTTAGAAACATCCAAAGAGACTTTCTCTGGGGAAGGGAGGAAACTAGGAAAAAATGGGCCTTGGTCTCTTGGGAAAATATTTGTAAACCCAAGAATCATGGGGGCCTAGGCTTAGATGACCAAGAGATCCTAAGTAAGGTTCTAGGGGCCAAAATCTGGTGGCGTTGGGTTAAAAATCCCAAGGCGCAATGAGCAAGCATATGGAAAGAAAAATATGCCAGCTCTTGGCAGCATACTGATCTCATAAGGATGTTTGGTAACATAAAGGGCTCTACTATTTGGAACAAAGCCTGGGAGAACAGAGGTTTAGTTCAAAGAAATAACTTTTGGGAAATCAGAGAAGGAGACTTGGCTCTTTTCTGGGAGGACAAATGGCAACAAGAGCCAAGATTGTTAGAAGAGGATTTTTTGAACCTGAACCATGAAACTGACACCCAAGACTTAAAAAGAGTGAAAGATTTTTGGGATAATAACCACAATAATGGAAAATGGAGGAAATGGAAGAATATAGATTACAGGAATGAAAAAATACTAGAAACAAAGCCAGAGGCTCTTGGGAAAATGCTGGATCAAAGGAGGATCTTGGTTTCTGAAGGGCATGACCAACTCAGATGGGGAAACAGCAAAGAAGGCATCTTCAACATCAAGGAAGCAAAAAGTATTCTCCTTGAGCTGGTTTCCCAAGCTCCAAACTGAACCTGGGTAAACCTTTGGAGACATCAAGGTTGGATGAAGATCAATCTCTTCATGTGGTTGGTTCATCACAGGGAAATCTTGACTTGGGACAACATTAGAAAGAGAGGCATGTTAGGACCTTCCATCTGCCAGCTCTGTGAAGCCCAAGAGGAAACTATGAAACATCTTCTCAACAGTTGTAATTACACTTCCAGGCTTTGGGATACTTTTGCCAACATTTTTCAATAGTCTGACAGGGACAAAGATAGTATTACAAACACCCTAAACAGATGGAGGAGACACTTTTCATATAATGAAGTTCTCAACCTAGCTTGGGCTCTCATGCCAAGTTTTATTATTTGGAATATATGGAAAGAGAGGAACAAGAGAATCTTCGAAAATGAAAAGAATCACACTCTTAGCTTGTTTGATCAGATCCTAAAACAGATCAAGGAAACGGTCAGCTCATCTATCAGGGTTCTTCCCACAATTCCTCCCTCAAGAGCTGACCTACGAACTCTCAGGCTGTTAGGCATGCAGGGGATCATCCTACCAGACTAGAACAAATCAGTTAACAAAAAGGATTCTAAAAAGGAGTATTGGAAACCTCCTCCAAGAGGCTTTTTGAAAGTCAATATCGATGGGGCCTCAAAAGGTAACCCTGGTATAACGGGCTATGGGGGGGTTCTGAGGGATGAAGCAGGTAATATCCTCTCCCTATTCCATTGTCATTTAGGAAGAGCCACCAATAACATGGCAGAATTAATGGCGATGGAGCAGGGCCTAGAGTTTTTGAAGTAGGAGAACTGTCACAATGTGGTCATTGAAGCTGACTCTGAGTTAGTGGTTAACTCGGTAAAAATAATTCATTGCGGATCAGAACTGGAAAAAGTCTCTTAGCACTGGAAATTAATCCAAGTTTTCCAGAGAATTAAGGTTCACCTTCAGGGGCTTAACTCAAATCAAGTTCAATCATGTGTGTAGAGAGGCTAACAAACTGGCAGATTTCTTAGCCAACCAAGGGGTTTGCTGCAAGGAAAGCAGAGCTCTGACAGGGTGGCAAGCAATACCACAAAGCATTTTAAAAATGTGTAATCATAACCTAGTTGAAAAGGACAAAGAAGTGTTTTGGCACAAACCTAAAAAGGATTGGTCTCGATGATCATTTCGTGGATGGTTTCTCTCATTTGGGTCAAACAGATAGAAGGCTGGCCCGAGTTAGTAATGGCAGATAGGATAATCTCATCTTCAAAAATCCCAGGTGTTTGGCGAAAGTTTTTCTCAGTCCAGAGAAAAGCTTGTGAGAACAACCGTCGACAGCGGAAAAGGAGGCATCATCATCCAAATTTCCATAGTCGGGTGATAAAACCATCGACCGAGTGGTTTTTAGGCGATCGCACCGCTTTCAAACAAAAAGTGGTTTTGGAGAATGGGCTGCGATTCCACACGGAGCTTGACACGTGGAGGAGGGCTGGGACTGAAAACCACCCTCATTGCGCATTAAAGTTCGACAGCATCTGGCCGTGCGATATTCAGCTCAGCTGTCCATTCACGAAAAGCCGTTCAACGATCAGGATTTATCGTGCTATTTTATGGGGTCGGGAGGTTAAACATCATGTTACTTCCAGGAGCGATATGCATATCTGTCGTCAGATTAAGAGAAGAATTTGGACGACAGCAATCAAAGAGGTAGGTTAATGGATCGTTTTCACAGGAATTTGTGGGGAAGGCTCTCGTGCCCAACTTTGCCCGTTGCTTATTTTGTGGTAGGTAACTTAAAGAGTTAAGGTGGTACATTTCAAGGATGGGTGTGTCTTTTTTCAGTAGGGAAAATGTCTATTTTTCCCAAGCCCACAGATTTTGGTGGACGTTTGCATATATTTTAATTTGCCTGCTTCAATGAAATAGAAGGTCTGTCTCTTGCTTTAGCAAAAAAAAGATAATTATTTCTTAGTATATAGACTCATTAATGTAATTGGAATTGAACCGTATATAATTAAATTTAAACAAGTATATTATTCAATGGTGGGTATATACAGTTTCATCACATTAATGATGAGTTTATGATTGGTTAAATATTGGTCGTCGTTGTTAATTATGTGATCATTTTTATTTTTATTTTTTTAAATATAATGGGAGATTTTATCATAACTAAAATTGATAAATTAAATTAGTAGTGGAGACATTTATTATTGGCGGCTAATCCATAAATGGCAGATTAATCATTATTATTCAAAAAAAACTATGTAACCAAAAATTAACAACTTGTAATATGTTTTCTTAAATCTTAAATATTTAAGATTTAAATCTTAAATAATATGTCCCAAGAGAAGTACCTTTAATCTTAAATAATTAACATGTTTTCTTTTTTTGGCGAAAAAAAAGCTTGATAGTATTATATAAGAAATATAATTGCAAAATATTACATCATATGATGAGAATATAGGACCAGTCAATATACAGAAACAAAATTTGCAGCATAGGCTAAACCAAAAGATGGTCCCCAAAAAATGGCCTAATAAGACTGAATGTGACCACATTATGCCTAGGATGGAGATATTATGGCCTCAATAGGACCATGGAGGCTAAAATTCAAACATCTATGTTGCAGAATAATATTGGATCACTTTAACCATCTGCAGAACTAATCAGTGGCAAAATTCAAAATACAAAATATAGTAAAACTTGTAAGACATACCTGGTATTTTGCTTATGAAAAAGGTTATGTACCAGGGAGAGAGAATTCCTGTATGATGAATCTTTCAGCTTCAAATGTTACCTCCATATTCCAGATGCCCGGACAAGAGAGTAGACCTTTCTTGGATAAATTGTCAGCGCCTTGATTTTGAGTTCTGTAGGTATGACTAATAAAGTAATCTTCCGACTGCCTCAGTAGAGATGAGATTCGATCCATCCATCCCATAAGATGTTGTTCCTTGATATGATGCTTCCGAGAGACATGATCGATAATAACTTTTGAATCTCCCCAAATCTGAAGTGATTGAATATTAAGATAATGGCATATGAATAGTAGGCCAGCAAGAGCCATTGCTTCTACTTTGATATTTGTACCCTTTCCTCTGTTCCAGAAAATTTGATATTGCAGATTATCCTCCATGATAATATGAACCCCACATCCACAAATATCATTCTGTGTTGCCCCATCAAAGAAAGCTCTAGGAAAAACCATGTGATCTGGAGGACGACCTGATTGATTGCCTTGTTATTTTTAGCACATTTTGCTGGGATTGAGTCGAAAAATGATACTATATTATCATAAACAACCGAGAAATGATCTAATCTGCCCTGAAAAATACAATAATTCCTCCACTTCCATATAAACCAGAGAGCAAGAAGAATGATACGCCTCCATGATGCATTTTGCCTGCTCCACCAAATAAAAGCCTCTTTTATAGAGGCATGAGAAGTATAGGGGAAACCGAAAAGAGCAGCAAGTCCATGCCACAACTGCTGAGATAAATGGCACTGAAAAATTATATGGAAATTGTTTTCATCTGCCGATTTGCAAGCATAACAATATCCAGGACCTATCCAATTTCTCTTTTGTAAATTATCCCATGTTAGATTTCTGTTGTGGAAAACTATCCATGAGAAAAGGATAATTTTTTGAGGACAGACAATTTTCGAAAAAAGTCAGAAAACAGGAAAGAGATTGATCATATTTATGACTTATAAGAATTGTGTAAATATCCTTAACACATACAGTCCCAATTTATATTTACCATTCCATATGAGGACATAATATTCATAAAAACTTATAATAATATTTGAAATATTTTTACTTAATTTTAAAATAACCTTAATTTTTAAATATTTTTCCCTTTTCCAATTTCTTAATATTCTCAGCATGATTTACGCTTCTTCGACGTGTTATCTGCTTGTAATTCCTGTACAATTTTAATTTCTTGCATTTATCAGTTTGACTGTTCCAATTCTCTTTTGGTAAGTTCTTCTTTGAAATTTTTTGGTCGGGGCGCGGGGCGGGGGCCGGTGATTTAAAACATAACTGTAAGTTAATATGTTTTCAGTGTGGATTTCATTTTCTGGAAACATGTTGAGAGTATTTATTAGAAAACAATTATTCGAACTGAATTATTAATATGTTTTTTATATATTTGTTTATTATTAATATTTTTAATTTTTAAATTATTGATATTAAATTTTATTACTGGATTTTTGAAAAAATTTTGACTACAATATCTTGGTTTTTTTTAGTAAATATAGACCTTTTGATTGAAAATTTTTAGGTGTATTTTATTAGTTTTTTTTTTCTTTAAAATTAAAATGTCTAATAATCATTAAGTATTTGTTTACTTTATAAAAATATTTTTACAAATGGTAGAATATCTAGGTTAGTGTTCTATTAAGGGAGAATGGATTATAATGCCTCTTTTTAATCCCCAAGTTTTGTAATTGTATTTAAGATTGATAATGTTGAGATCACTAACATGGATACTTTGATTGACTTTAGTTTGATGTAAATATTCATTTAAATTTAATATAATACCAAAACTAAAGGGAGGGAAGCTTCTTTGTAAGGTGGATTTGGGAAGTTCCCTATCTTTCCTAAATTAATGTTCTTGTTTTCTTGATTTGGTAGTTGAACTACCCAATTGCCACTAATTCTGAGAAGAATAGGGAGGTGGTATTGAACTGCTCTAAGAGCATGGGCTACTTATCCATCTAGGAGACTTTTGATTAACAAATAAGCTCAGGGAGGGACCCCAAATTCTCATGCTCAACAACTATGCATGGGAGTTAGAGGAGGAGAGAAGTGGTGTGTGAGGTTGAGTAGATTGTGACAAAGAGATAGCATTAAAGAGACAATACAATGCAAAGTCTATGTGAACTAGAGAATATGGTCTAGTAACCCAATGGAATTCATGAGAAAAAATTGAACCACACGTGAGGCTATGAGTGTGACTCTAAAATGGGGGTTACTAAGAACCCATTGGGTCACAACAGGGCTATGTGCGGTTTGTGATTTTAACTAAATTAGCTAAGGAAATCACTAAGGAAGTCCTCAACTTGAGTTAGAGAGCCAAGAGCAAATTTCAAGTGGTTTTTTGATTAAAGCACATAAGGCACTAGGAAAAAGGAAAAGCACCAAGGGACTATTAAATTAGTGAAGGGATCCATTTTTTGTTGTGCAAGCCCATGATGGCCATAATTTGTCGTGATATTAGCCCCTAAATAAACAACTAAAAAGAAAAATCTTTACTCTTGTAAGTGAAGGAGAGTAGCCTTCATGACCTCCACCCTAAATTTCAATTCTTTAAATCCCTAACACCAGCGTTCCCTTAATGTATTAGATCTAGATATAGCGTGGCTAGCTATAAGAAATATTGTAGTGTAGCTGAGCATATGGTTGGGTTGAGATTGACTTTCCCTTCTTCAATTTTCAACAAACTTAAGTGAAAATAGAAAATTGTATCTTTTTTCCTGCTAATGAAATGAAATTATTGTTTAGTATTTTATGGTTCATGTTTTGTTGAATTTTTATGTATGTTTGTGACAATGAGTTGAAATTTATGGTGATATTTTACTAAGTATGTTGTATTGATGATATGGATCAATGTACATTGTGCTTGTTTACTAGTTGTTATTTCTAATGTGAATGAATCCCATATATAAAGGGCTTCCTTGAGGAATGTTTCTTATTATGAATATGAGATGTATGACCTGTGAAGTATGATGCATAATTGATTTGATCTTAAGGCTCTTCTTGTACTTTGTTAGTATGAATGGCCTTTCCTAAGCCAATTGTGGGATAAAAAAATTTGTGATTGTATCCTTGTCTTGATGAGAATACTTAAAGGTTAGTCTCTGATTATAGGGACTTTGTTCCTCTGAAGTTAAGCCATGATGTGAGCCTCTTTGTTTGTAATTTTTGGAGCTTGAAATGTGAAGTTATAGTACTAAAGGAAAGAGAAAAAATTCACTTAAATAGGTGAAGCAATGGTTTTTCCATGGGTTATCTTTGGCCTTCTTTAAGAAGTATCAAGGTTGTGGCTAGTGGTTTGGATGCCTTTATAGGCTTTTAAAGACTTATGTATCTCCAAAATCCTTATGGGGAAATATTTTCTCTATCAAAGTCATTTTCAATGCTTAAGAAAGGTTACAAAACTCTCTTTTGGAAGCCTATTTTTCCTTGGAAAATTTTGGGGATTGAAGTTTCAAAAATTTGGGGATGGAAAGCTTTAGCCTCATCCCTTGGTCACATGGCCCTACAAGAACCATGACCAAGAGCTAGCTAAATTGGGTTTTAGGAATTTTAGCTATTAACTATCAAGTTATCAAGCTATCAATCCTTTATTGTTATTAATTCATCAATATAACATCGTGGATCCCCTAATTCTAACTATTCCCAAATTGTCTACTAACTAATGGGAAGTCCTTCCATTCACCCATCGGGTAGGACCTATCATTTATCATCCTATTGGTTATAGTGCTTCGGCAGATCATTTACTAGGGGACCACATTGTGCCAAAATCCCTAATAATGATAGAACTTGACAAGTCTGATGATTGCATGAGAATTTCCCATCAACTATTGGTCTTTTGGAGATTAGATTTTGAATGACTAGCTATCAAGAGAATGGGATCACTATGTAGGGTTTTCCCTCCCAATAATAATGTACCCCAAAAATATTGTTAACTATAAGAAACATGTTTTCTCTCTAATGGCTATGCCTTATCGTGTTATCGATTGTTGGGGTAGCAGGTGCCAACTATTGGGAGTTTGGGACTTTGCTATTAGAATTTCCTCTTGATACTACTAAAAATCGTAAGATCTTGATGTGGCATGTTAACATGGTATATCATGTTGTGCCATGCTTGCATGGTAAGTGTTGACATGGTGAAATAAGATGGAAAAATGTTGCCACCTATCAACTACATACTAGCTTATGTGGCATTCTACAATGATGACATATGGACAAAAGGATTGCCACATGACAATGGTATGGATGTTAATGTGGAACTTGGAGTATATACTTTCAAATGTGTATAACATTGTGTCCAAACCCCAAATTTAGAAGAAATTTACATTGTTCGAAAGCTCTTGATGAGGGGAACAAGATGGTGGTCTCCAAAAATAGTTTTAAAGTGATTGAGTAAATATCAATTTTGAATACCCCATCTCCCTAAATTAAACTTGAAGGTTACGTATAGATACCTCTTATCCCCTTACTCCAACATTAAGGGACTGAGTACATTTCAATAAGAATCACACTATGGAGTACCCATGATATTAAGACTCCAAGATAAGCACAAAATGCTCCCATAATCCTAAAACTCAAATATAATAATAGAATCACCCATAGTGGGTGTTTGAATTTGTCAGTATTGTATACATCTCCATTCACATCATGCAATATTGCACTTTGCACACTTAATCCTAAAGTATGAACACTAAACCCTAAAGTTTAAAGGTTGAGACTCACACGATATTTCCACACCTATGGGTGATTGGTACACTATACGAAACACTAAACTATGGGATAGAGTAATCAAATTTAGGGAGTTTTTAGTTGTCCAATATAAATAATATAATTACTTTTCTTGCTTGAGTGAGAGAAATAACAATTTTATGTTTCATTTTGAGAGTTTTTAACTACTTTTTTTTGGTGTCGGTACATTCATGATAAATATAATTTTTATAAAATGAGTCTATTTATTAGTTTGATTATATAATGGATTTATTTTTTGGTTGGATGTGGAAATTCCAAAAGTGTGGTTACCAAGGCTATCATGGGTTCAATAAATTCATTCATGAATTTGAGTGCTACTAGGTTTGGGCCTTTTCAAGTGTTAGGTTATAGGTAGAGGCATGCATCCCTCTTACTTGTCAAAAGATTATAAATTTGTTAAAAATGGATGTGTTGTGTATTATTATTTCTTGAAATGTTATAATCCTCCCAAATTCCTATTTAGAAACTTTTTCAAACTTGTTTTATTATTTATAAGGTCCTTTTTTAATCCAAATTATCATGTTGAAAGTTGAGATGGATTATTGCTCTTCAAAATACATTATAGATAATGAGCTTGACTTAGTTACTTGAACTTTTTGAGAATGGTTCAACATGATTTGTAAAATATTTGGAATTACATAAATTGTGAATATACGTAATTACACCAAATTATTGGCTAGGTTTGCAATAAGAATGAACATGATTGAATATGTTTGATATTTCCAAAATATTACAAAACATGTTGAACAAAAAATTTATTAACAAAAGAATTATTTTATATTCGCAACACAAAAATAACAAAAACACATAAAATAGATGATATTAAAATGATGGATAAACATAAATATCAAATGTTATATGAAATACAATTTTAAGTGCTCCTTAAGTTTATACGTTGGATCAATAATCACATGCCCAAAAATGCGCTCTGCAAATATGGTGCCTAGATCTATCGATGGAGTGAAGGTCTGGCACTGTAGTCGGTTGTCTGGGTCCCCACTGTGGGTCCTTGACCCTTCTGTTTGGGATTGGCCCTCCCTTCATGCCTATGTTGGTTGGCTTTCGCAGTGTTCTGGCCCTTGCCGAATGTGTCTTCGGTCATATGTGGATATTCCGCAACCTACCTTGTTGGTCCTAGGGTTGGGTGTGCTATGTCGGAACCATCCAAGGAGGTGTTGCTGCTGGCAGAGATAGCCACATTCAATGTTTTGGTGGCATCTGCTCCGAAGCTCTGCAAGTAGGGGATATCTAAGTTTGTGAAGAAAGCGATAGAGATCCCCAAGATAGAACTATATGCCTCGCAGGCCCGCTCTCACGCCCTACAGGTTACTGACACGGGTCTTATTGGCCAGTTCATGGGCCTTTGGCCATACCCTTGGATGGTAAAGGCCTGGGTTGAAAAGAACTGGAATCCTCTTATTAAAAGTGTTGCCATCTCCTCCTTTTGTGGTAAAGGCTTCTATAGTTTTTATTTTGAGAATAGATTGGATCAAGTTTTAGTGCTAACTAGTGGTCCATACTTTATGGGGGCTCTAGGGCTCTACCTAAACCACTGGAGTCCCGACTTCAACTCGAAACGTGATTTTCCTTCGTCGGTTCCAGTCTTGGTGAAGTTGCCTTAACTTCCCCTTCATTGTTTGAATGATGCGACCTTCACACTCATTGGGAACTCCCTTGGGAGGTACATTGATTGCTCTGAACCAAAGGATGGCCTCTTCTTATGCATGAGGATTTGTGTGGAGGTGGATTTAGAGAAATATCTCCCAATGGCTGTCATTTTGTGTATGGATAACTGGACGCATGTGCAAGACTATGACCAACTACCTTTCAAATCCAAGTTGTGTTAGGAATATGGGCATTTTGCAAAAGGTTGTCCTAAAGGTGTGGATTCTTTAGAGAAGCAGTCTGGGGACCTTAAAGATCAATGGTAGTAGGTCAAGCGGCCTAAGCCTTCGAAGTTTTCGACTCCCATCAGCCCCCCAGGCTCTGTTCCAGTCTCTAAGGTGGTTGAGCCTGCCCTACCCTTGGGCACGCCTATTAGGGGCGACCTTGGTTTGGTGTCAGAGAATTGTTTTGGGATCTTGGAAAATGTCACTATTGTAGAAGGATTTTGTACCTCCCCCCCCCCCCCCCCCCCCCCCCCCCTTTCCTCTCTCAGGAGACCCAACCCCTTGGTCTTGTTCCCTTGGATCATCCCCCAAAAAGTCATAAGGAGTTGATCTATTTCCATGACATTGATAGTAGTTTTGATGAATCATTGGAGGAAGAGGAAGACGTGGTTGTATTCCTGACATCTATGAAAGGTACATGGCCTTCTGTGAAACTGAGCTCTATAGATGACAGACCCGAGAGTGCAAGAACAAAGCATCCAGATAGAAAAGGGAAGAAAGTAGGAAGAAAAACAAATAAGGAAGTCATAAGGGAGAAAATCGAAAAAAGACAAAGATTTGGGATTCCAACACACTATTGCTCATCAACTAGCACGTGCAGGGAATAAATAAGGGGGAGGAAAAAAAGGAAATAATACGGGCTCTGGAAAGGGGACGGGGAACTTAAAAGAGTGATTAATGAATATTGTCTCTTGGAATTGTAGGGGACTGGGATCAGTAAAAAGTAACGGAAGTGAAATCCCTAATCAGAAAAGAAAGACCAGAAGTCACCCTCCTATAGGAAACCAAGTTGGATGAAGAGTCTCTCAACTCAATTAAAAATAAGTTTTGGAGTACTAGCAACCTGGAAACATTCAGTTCAAGAGGAGAATTCGGTGGCCTCTGCACACTGTGGAATACGACGAAACTCCAACTGGTAAGTACCCTAAAAGAAACTCATTGGATAACAACTATTTTAATGTTAAATAGAAGTAGCAACTCTTCACATTGATCAATGTGTACATGCCCACCCACTTTTTGGAAAAACAAGAATGTTGGAAATCCTTGATGGAGTTAAAAGATACAGAGTTTGGGCATAACTGTATTATTGGAGGAGATTTCAACACAACTATGGGAAATCATGAAAAACGAGGGGGCTCCATTATTCGTGACACCCAGCAAGAACATATGGAGGACCTCATTTTAACCCTGAATATCTTTTATGTAAAACCCCAAAAATTTATGTATACATGGACCAACAAAAGAGTTGGAGTGAACTATATTGCGTCCCAGTTGGACCGTTTCCTAGCTGCTGACAATCTCGTAATCCTAAATTACAACCTCAAGTCCTCCATCTTCCCATGGTTCAGTTCTGACCACCGGCTGATAAGCTTGATTATCTCCCAACCCTTAGATCTTGGCCCAATCCCCTTCCGCTACTCTCCCCTATGGCTGGAAGCCACCAATTTCTTGGAGTTGGTTTCCCTTGTTCAGGCTGGATTGATGGAAGCCCAATAACCATCTCAGAGTCCAAGATCTGGCAACTGAAAGGTGATATTAAAAAGTAGTTAAAGGAAAAAAAATAAGAAAATAACATTAAAGAGATCGAAGAAAAACTTGGTGTAATCCAAGGGAAAATGGAATCAACATTGGTTCAAGAATCATATTTCCATAAGGAATCAAAAATTTTTAAGACCCTTGATACAAACCTTAGAAGGGAAGAGGAGTATTGGACACTAAAATATAGAAATAACTGGCTTAGGGTTGGGGACAAGAACACAAGTTTATTCCACAAGAAAGACAAGTTCAGGGAAAAAAACAATATACCTCAGATAAATCATGGGGGGAGACTATTAAGAAGTTTGATGAAATCAAAAGAGAAGAAGTAGAGCATTATGAAAATCTATATACAAGGGACCATACTTGGGATATTTCCAGTGAAGAATTATTTCTTGAGAATATCCATGTGATAGCGTCGGAGGAGCGGAATCGCTCTCTAATTTCCCCACCGATGGTCTGGGAAATTCAAAAGGTGATTTTTCCTTCCCCCCTAATAAGGCATCGTGCCCGGATGGATTCTCGGCTAGCTTCTATCATTCCTTCTGGGTTGTTATTAAGAACGACCTTTTCATATTGGTGGGATACTCTTTCAAACGCTTTGCTATTGTGGGGTGGCATAAACTCTTCCTTTCTAGATTTGATCCACAAAGAATCGAGTCCCTCCACTTTCTCTAGATTCCACCCAATGTCCCTCTACAATGTCTCCTACAAAATATTCCTGAAGTTGTTGACATTTCGTCTTAAACCTGTATTTCCCTCTTTGTTCTTTGAAAACTAGGGGGGTTTGTCCCAAGTATGCAAATCTTTGATAATATTATCCTAATCCAAGATGCTCTAGATTCTAGCTGGCGAAGGGGAGACCAAGGGATGATCATTAAGCTGGACATGGAAAACACTTTTGACCAAGTAAGACATGGATTCCTAATAAAAGTCCTTAAAAAAATATGGTTGGATGAGACTTTCATTAGATGGATCAATGTTTGTATTCCTTCTCCTTAGATTTCTCCATTGGTTAATGGCAGGGTGGCAAATTTCTTCAAATTTTCAAGAGACTTTCGTCAAGGGTGCTCCATCTCCCCTTTTTTTATATATCATCATGGATGATGCCGTGAGTTGGAAATTGGAACAAGAAAGAGCTATCCTCAACCACCCGAGCATAAGATATAAGGAAGGCATCAAAATCATAAATCATGGGCAGTTCGCAAATGATACTATTTTGATGGGTGAAGCCTCGATCACAATCACTCGATGATTCAATAGAAACTTAGATAGATTCCTCAGTGTGTCAGGGGGAGACATTAATAACAGCAAAAGCCACATCTATAGCTGGAACATCTCTAGACATAAGGAAAAAAATATTGAAGAAATCTTGGGGTTTGAAGCAGTCCATGAGTGGAAAGAGTTCAATTATTTAGGGATCCCTATCTTCCTAAGAAGAGCTTCCCCCAATGCCTGGAAAAAAGTGCAAGATAAAATGAAAACTAAAATTGTAAATTGGGGCAGGATTTTTCTCAATTATGCAGGTAGAGAAATCCTTGTAAAGTCAGTATTGTTAATGATCCCTCTGTATCAGTTTACTGCACTGCAAGCCCCCAAGAGTCTATTGCATCAAATGGGCATGTACATAAGAAAATTCATGTGGAAGGAGGTAAAACAAAAACCAAGAAGCACCACTTAGTGAATTGGAAAATAGTCAGAGCTCTAAAACAACATGGGGGATTGGGAATAAGGGACCCGGGTTAGCTAACATGGCAATGGGAGAAAAAATGTACTGGAATATGACCACAAATCTGAATCAATGGTGGACCCAGGTGATAAGGGCTAAGTATTTAACTCAACAAATTGATCATGGGTGTCAAGAGGCCCTTGGATTAGGATCCCCCATATAGTGTTTGATCCACTCCTCCAGGGATATTATCAACAAAAATCTAAGAAAAATTCTGGGGAATGGAGCCTCCACCAAGATTTTTTTAGATTCGATTATGGGACTCCAACACTTGGAATCAGACCTTTCCCTAGTGGATCTTAAAAACTTCATGAGTCAAGTTGGGTTGGAAAACCTAGACCATATTTCCGAGTGGAACTAGTAGGGAGGATAGAAGGGCTGGAAGTTCGAAAATATCCCAAACGCTCTTCTCCTCCAAAGACATAATATTTTCAATAATTTAAGAGATTGTGCCATCATAGCTCTTGGAAAGGTAGACAAGTGGGGCTGGAAGAATGTTAGTTATACTGTCAAATAAGGGTATTTGAACATGCTCTTAAACTCCCAATTACCAACTAAAAACTCCATTTGGGGAAAAATATGGAAAACGAATGCCATCCCAAAATTCAATTTTTTTTGTTGGTTGCTATGGCATAAAAAAAATCTTACAACTAAAAATCTTCAAAAGCAGGGCCAGGTCGCCACCTCAATATGCTCGCTTTGTGAGTTCGCGAAGAAATCAATTCCCCACCTCTTTCTCCACCGTTAGGTGGCTAAGGAAGTTTGGTAAGTGGTCCTTGGGCCTTTATTCTATAGAACTGCTTGGCCTTCAGACATCCTGATTTTCTTAAGCTCTTAGCCCAAATCTTATTTGGGCTCCCTTCAGGCCAAAAGATAATTCAAAGAAATCTGGTACGCTCTTCCTAAGTATGTCTATTGGAAAATTTGGTTATCAAGGAACAAGGCTATATTCAAAAAGTCCAGGCCCCCAGCTGGGGTAATAGCCATGATATCCCTTTCAACATGTATGGAATTTCATAGACTAGATATAGACCCTTCCTTGGATAAGCTCGAATCTACTTGGTTGGCTCTGTGGGTTGGATCCCCGACCTCTGAGCTCCCGTGTAGATTTGTTCCCTCTCGATCCTAGTGGATTATGTGGTTGTACTTGGAAGGTCTGGTGGAATGGATCAGATCCATGAATCAATGGACCCTTCAATTCGATGACACATCAAAAGGTAATCCTTGGGTGGCAGGAGGGGGAGGGATTCTCATTAATACCAAAGGAATCATTGAAGAGAGATATGCTTGGAGGCTTGGAAGGAAGAGAAAAAACCAAGAAGTAGCTTACGGCTTGTTCCTATGCCTCACATTGACTCAAAATAAGGGCATTACAAAAATACAGGTCTTAGGCTTCTCCATGATAATCATTAGGCATATGATCTATAATTCATCAACAAAAAAAATTATCTTAAACAAAACTATCAAGAGATCCCATGGGCTGATCCCCTCCTTTGATTTGGTTTCCTTTTTCCATATTCTCAGAGGGAATAACAAAGAAGTCGACAAACAGGCAAACCAGGACTATCCAGTTGAGAGAATAAAGGAGTATTGTGAACGAGATTGATGCATGACTAGCATCCCCTAATTGTGTTGATTAGCTTCAAGTTCTGGGTTGAGGATGTTATTCTTGGTCTAGCTAAGAAGTTAGAAAATACCAGAAATGGGGACTTCAAAATTTTGTTTCTAAAGTTGGCTTATTAGTTTCTCTTCCCCCCCCCTTCACCCTCCCTCTCTTTTTGACCCCCCTTTCCCCTCTCCCCATTTTCCCTCTTTCCTATTTAACCCTCTCGCCCTTATCCTCTGTCATTCTCCTATCTCTCTCCTTGTTGTGCCCCTCTTCCATTTCGTCCTGCCTCCCCTCCTTTCTATTATGTGCCCCTCTTCTGTTTCTTCCCGCCTCCCCTTCTTTCTATTATGTTCCCCTCTTCTATCCCCTTCATTCCCCTCACCTTGGGCCCTATCACATCAATCCACATGAGTTATGGCCAATCCTAGAGCCTCGTGGAATGCACTTCCTCTGCTTGGGGTTGTGATGTGTCTTTGTTCGTCACCCTGGTACAACATTTGTGCATGGAATATTTCAATATGTGTGTATCCATATCCCATGCCCTGGATCATGGTGCAAAGGTCGATGCACCATCTCAATCGATTGCAAGATAATGGGGAATTCGTAACCCTAATTAATTCCCATGCTCAAAATGCCTTGGTCACTCATCAAAGGAAGCTGGGATGAGAATTAAGGATCAGGAACGGAGATGGGAAATAATTGCAGATTGCTAGGAAATTATGGAGGTACATAGCGATTATAGCTCCAACAGTTCCTCCCCATGGTACTACATCATCATACAGTCCTGCATTTTCTATTTAATGAATAACGATATGTTTAATTTTTATGGTTTCAGATTATTTTCTACTCAAGTGGCCTCTTCAAAGCCCCAGCAGCTAAAGCTGAGGTATGTGAGAGTCAGTGGTTGGGTCTAGGTTGTAGGGTGGAATCTCAAGACGTCTAGTCTGCCTGAGTTTTTGAGTTGTAATCTTCAAGGGGCTGCCTGTCTAAGTGCAGTTTCTTGGGTGAGGGTTGTTGGGTTGGGTGTTGTTAGTGTGCTTGATTGGGAGGGGGTTATGGAACAGAACAGCGGGGATAATTCGTGTGTTGATCCATAGAGGGATGTTTGTCTAAGTGCAAACATAATTGAGAAAGTTGTGGGTGGGCGTGCTAATAATCTATTGGACTAGGAGGGGGTTCTGGAACATAACCTTGGTGCTTCTTTGGAGGCCGATGTGGAGGATGGATTGGAGGCTGGAGGGTTCCTAGACTTTACAAGGTATTCTCAAGGTTCCAATTAGAATCTGGCAGAAGCTATGGAGGCACAAAAGCTGGATGAAGATCAAACTCTTTATATGGCTGGTTCACAACAAGAAAATCTTAACATGGGACAATATCAGAAAGAGAGGTATGCTGGGACCCTCCAGATGCTCTGTGAAGCCCAAGAGGAGACATTGGAACATCTTCTCAATAGTTGCATTTTCACCTCAAGGTTATGGGATATATTTGCCACCATCTTCAATCAGTCAGATAGAGACAAAGATACTATTACTAACACCTTAAATAATTGCAGGAATAATTTTTTGGATTATGAAGTTCTTAACTCTGCCTAGGCTCTTTTGCCAAGTTTCATTATATGCAATGTGTAGAAAGAAAGAAACAAAAGAATTTTCAAAGAAGAGAAGAATTCCTCGCTTCGCTTGTTGGAGCAGATCTTGAAACAGCTTAAAGAGACAGTTGGCACCACAGTAAGTGATCTCCCTAAAAATCCTCCCTTAGAGGCTGAATTGAGAATTCTCAGGCAGTTAGACATGCATGGGCTTGTTCCACAAGGGCTAGAAAGGAAAATAATCATGAGGGAAACGGTCAATGATTTCTGGAATCCCCCCCGGTAGGTTTCTTGAAGTATAACATCAATGGAGCTTCAAAAGGCAACCTAGGAATCGCTAGCTTCGGAGGAGTTCTTCGGGACGATACCGGAAGAATCATCTCCCTCTTCCATTGTCATTTAGAAAAATCCACCAACAACATGGCAGAATTAATGGCATTGGAACAATGCTTAGAATTCCTGAAATAGGACAACTGCCAAAATGTGATAATAGAAGCTGATTCAGAGTTAGTCATCAATGTGGCCAAGAGAATTAGTCATGGAACAGGGCCGGAAAAAGTTACAAAACACTGGAGGCTAATAAGGGTTCTTCATAAAATACAGGAACATCTTCAAGAACTACGCACACTTAGATTCATCCATGTGCGTAGAAAGGCTAATAAATTGGCGGAAATTCTTGCCAACCATGGTGTCAATTGTAAGGATAGTAGAATTTCGATGGGTTGGATTGCAATGTTGCAGAGCAACCTAAGAGAACTTTGCCATAACCAGGCGGAAGAGGATAAAGAAGTGTATGAGAACAAAACTAAGGAAGCCAATACACAATGAACAAATTTCTGCAGGATTCTCTTTTTTGGTCAGACAGGTCTACGATGGAAGGCTGGCCAGGGTCGACCTCATCAGCTATGGTTATTACAACCCTGAAATTCCTTGGAATCTAGAGCATGGTTTTCTCAATTAGGAGAAAGGTGAAGAGTAATAATCGACGACCCCGTTCTAGCGGCAACATTTCACTTTTTTTCCAGTACTGGGAGAAAAAACCACTTCACAAGTGGTTTTGGAGCGCTTGCACCACTTTCAAGCCGAAGGTGGTTTTTATTTTTTAGCAGCGATGCCATACAACTCTTGACATGTGGATGACAGCTGAGTTTGAAAACCACCCTCATCGCACACTAAAGTCTGATGATTTCAGTCATGCGATTTGTTACTCTACCGTCCGATTCAGTGAGAATGATCAACGATCATGATGGAGCGAGTGGTTTGGTGGGGTCGAAGGGTTAAACATCATGCTTTTTCATGGAGCGATGTGTATCTCCATCATGAGATTTAAGAAGAAAAATGAATGGAAACGATCAAGAGGCAGGTTAGGGGTTTGTTGGCGCGGGTATTTATGGGGAGGGTTCATATGCCCTGCGACTCCTGTAGCCTATTTTTGTTTGTACTCTAAAGTGTTTGACGAGAACTTTTTGAGGCTTGAGGGTTTTGATTATGTAGGACAACTTCATATTTTGCCTTAAACCACACAGTGTGGTGGAATGTGTATATATTGTAAATTATGTTTGATTTAATGATATAGAA
>APFE031678015.1:94578-114188 GCA_000404065.3 Pinus taeda | reverse complement strand
TTGAAAATTTATTAATTTATGTTTTATTATTAATAAAAAAAAAAATCAACACAGGAAAATTTATCATAATTTAGTTCTTAAACTATCAATGAGGACAATCATCTCTAGCAACTATTAGCAAATGTAGACTCAGTCTCACTTTTGTTAGAGGGAAAACATGCCACTTGGAATGACTTGTTGGTGATCAGTAAGGGAGCATGCTTTCTCTCCTGCCAGATGTGTGTGAGTCTTGGGCCATTAACCTGTTTCCTTCTCTGAGGAACACCAACTCTTAGCTAAACAAAAACACTTATATATGGTTTTATAAAATGTTAAATAAATTAAGCTAACTTATAAGATAAAAAAAAATAAAAATATGTTATCAGATATCCATTCCATACTTGTGACTAAATACCCTTAACTGCTATGATTATTTAATATTAGCTACAATTTTCATAATGGTTTTACATGGTGAGTTGTGATAAAAACTACATGGAAAAAGGTCATTTTGTAGATTGTTTTTGGATATATAGTTTGTTCATTATCTAGAGGTTACAAACTTGTTTTCATGTTTTGTTTTCCACTAGATTTAGATATGTTCAAGATAAAAGTTTGTTTCTTTTTGCGTCTCTTTTTTGGAAGATTGGATATATCATTTTATAGATCTATATTTTTAGTTTGTTGTCAATCATTTATAGTTGATCTTCATCTTTTGTTGCACTCCCTCATGAGCATACTCTTTGTACATGTATCTTTGATTTAGTAATGAATAGCAAAATATTGTTACCCAAAAAAAAACCACACTTAACCCAAAAACAACCACCCTAGCTTATAACAAGCAACAAGTATGTGCTTTCAATAACATAACTATGACCATTGTAAAGTACATGGTGCATCAAAATTCTCCACGTCCCATTTTTCAAAAGTTTTCATTGTGCACTCGCATTATGATTATCACTAGATATAGTAAACTGGTCTTTCTATTTATGATTCAGCTAAAATTTTAGAAAGACTTTCTTTTCTAAAGCATGTATTTTCGTAGAATTATTGGTTATCAACTATATCTTAAACTTTTAACTGTTGGGTGTGGAGCCTAATTATATTCTTGATTCAGAGGTCTTTATTTCAATCAGATGTATATCCTAGGAAGACTATACACCCCTCCACGCGGGGGGGGGTGGGTTACATGGGGGACTTGTCCCCTCCGCAGGGGTACTGGGGGCCATCCCCCTAGCGCGGGGGTCCTAGGGCCAGCGAGCCCTTGACAAGGGTTCAGGGGAAATGCCCTTGAAGCTAAAAAATAAACGAAAAATTGCCTTGTAAAATATTATAATTTCATAGTCAATCTAGTTCGTTCATTAGGAGGATGATCTGATAAAAGAAATTATGTTAATTTAGGGTTTCTTGCCCTAGAAGGAAACCCTAAGTTTATATGAGGGAATTGTATTACAGTTGTGGATTATTAGTCTAAGAGAGAGAGAGAGAGAGAGAGAGAGAGAGAGAGAGAGAGAGGAGTCTATGTGAGAACGAAGAGGAAATTACAGTGGATTTGTTGTAGGTTGTATCTCTTCATTTTGTTCGTTAATATAAAAGGAAGGATTGTATGTTTTTCTGTGGGCATATCCCAAATTGGGTGAACCCCGTATATTTCTGTCTCTCTTGTTTTGTGTGTTTTTGTATTTGTGTTTCCATAATATTTTATGTGTTCCATTACTCTGTAATATATAATTTTCTAACATTAACACAATTGTCAAACTAATTAATACTAACGAGTACAATCTTAAGTACAATCATAAACATATGTAAACTAATGCCTTCAAATTATTGAAGATATGTAAATCTTTGGGTAATTTTCCTGATTGAACTTGCCTTATTTGAATCCTTTAATTGATTATTCTCTAACTATACTTTATTTGATTTCAGGTTTTTTTATCATTTGAACGAAAAGAAAATAGGTTATATTAAATGAGAAAATTGATTACAAGTGGGGAAACCATCAGTCTTTGCTATAAGTTTGATTTTCTACCACTTTGAACTCTGTATTCATATTTTCAATTTCAGGGAAGGCTATCTGTCTCTATTTCTCATGGAGGAAAAACTTAGAAAACTAAATTATGTAGATTTGTAAATATGTATGCTTATGAAATTTACTCAAAGATGAAAAATAATTTTGTTGAAATATACATCTCTTCTACTTTTGAATTTCCATAAGAAGCCTTATTTATATGTGTTGTAAATGCCTTCTAGTTGTAATAATCCCATAACAACCCTAAGGTTTGCTAGTTCTCATTCATGGAAATTTTTGTCTGTGTAGTTTCCAGAGATAGTTCCTTTGAATGCTGGTAATATTTTTAGTTCTTAGGATAATAGCCATGTATCTAAGTGGGAAGATATCATTCATATAACATTGAATAGGAGAAACCAAGCTAAATCGAATTGTAAATGCTATAGTGCTCCTCCTTCACCATCGAGGGTCAAGGCATATGATGCTTCTGACACCATTGCAGATGAAATACTATCTCCTGAAAAAGGATGTGGCTAGCAATGAAGATGTTAATTTGTTGTATGAACGCATTGGAAAATATACCATTAGAGATTGGTTAGATTCTAGTAATATATATAGCTTAAGGAGAGTCTCCAACTTCTTAGGGAGAGCAGGATCAACCTTACCAGAAGAGTTAATTGATTCAGCGGTACAAGATTTAAAATCCGGTGTCAATTTAAAGAGGAGCTACAAAAATTATAGAAGAATTGGAATGAAATAGTTGGAGCCTTTGTAGGATGTCTCGGCTTTTAAAATGGACAGTTGGCTTTATGAACATTAACTATACTGCATAGGGCTTGACTATAATAATTGGTTCACTTGGTCTAGTTATCATTATGGATAGGATACGGTTCAAGCACAGTTGTATTGTATTAACTATATTTTTGGCTAATAAAACAAGGAAATATATTCTCACTGTCTACTTTCTGATTTTTCTTATATGCATTGTATTGCCTTATAATATTCATTTCATGCTAGCAAGTCTAGCAATTTCCATCCCCTGTTCTAGTTATCATCGCTGACCAAATTTAGTGCATAGGTTTCGGGACTCTTAGATAAAATGACACACAAAACCCTGAGAATCAAAACTAAACCAGTGTTGATAAAATCCAACCACCTGAATCCATCCAACCGAGGACTCCTTTATAGAGGTAAATCCATGGCCACATGGAATTTTATATTTGATAGGAAAAACATGATCTATCATTGCCATAGTCACAAGATCCAAGCTCCCATCCACCCCTATAGTACTCTCTACAATGACATGGCCCGAGAAGGAAAAAACATTCTTTCCCTAAAAGGTAAATTTTATTTAACCAAAATTTTTCCTTTCATAGTAGAATATAAAACGATACGCCATACAATGTTATATTATGTGCCACTTAAACTTGTCCATGACAATGAAGGTCCTTGTCAATTACTCTGCCCTACAAGTCTTTGTGTCAGTGTCATGACATGGTTGTAAATTATATAGGACAACCATACATCTTCATCATCTCAAAAACCCAGTGGAGATTATCCATCTAGCATTTGTGATAGCAAAACAATATTAAGGGATGAAATGTGAACATTTGGTGAGCACAATTAGAACTCAACATGTTTTCCAATATGGCTAAGGCTGCATTGAAATGGTTCTCTTTACAAAGAGAAGCAACAAATGTTTCATAATGGTGTCTCTTGGCATAATTCTCCAACCTCTCAACCATTTCCATGATTTCATTCAGCAAATTGGGATCATCATTACTTATAATAGAAAATTATAATTTTTCGTTAGAATTACTGCAACATTTAGCGAATATCTCTGACAAGACCCTATGGACTGTTTCAAAGTCCCTAGAACATTGACAAGCTTGTCACAAGTTGAAGTGCTATGTCGAAACCCTAGTTGTGTTTTCGCCCTTTGGAAAATCTCAAAGCCAAACTAAGGGAACTCATTATATAGAATACTCCTTTACCATTAGTTGAGTTACCATGAACACCTAATTGAGTAAGGGTTTCTTCCATGTCCACGTTTCCCTTTTCAAGGATTTTTCTTATTTCCCTTACAACATCCACCACCTTCCATCATTCTTTTGTTGGTGTTTCATCAATGTTGTTAAACTAGTGTAAAGTATCTTCTCCTTTTCACCGCTTAGGGCTTGTGATTCATGTTTTTGTCCTACCGTAATACTACTAATTTCCTCGGGGATTTCATGGGTGGTGGATGCATTTGTTGGGTAAAATTTATGGTTGAAACTAGGTTCTTCGAAACAAGGAAAGCTCTTACCATCTTGGAAGTTTTTGAGTCCAGATTTTGTTTCCAATTCAATGGTGCGTAGATCCATTGTCAATTGCGTGACTAGATTGTTGAAATTGCTTGCCAGATAGACACTAGTCCTGCATGACATGCACAATCCTTTTGGGTGTAGAATAGTGAGGAGTGAAATTCATTAAGACAGAGCATGGCCAATGCCCAACGTGCCTTGACAGATCCAATGGTGGAAAACAAAAGTAATAGTGACAATTGCTTGGTTGAATCAATGGTGGAAAATGAAAGGGTAGATAATTGTCGACGATAAACATATTAAAAAAGAAACACCTTCAGCACAAAAATAACAATATATATATGTGTGTGTGTGTGTGTGTGTGTGTGTGTGTGTGTGAAATTACTGATTAATATGTGTTAAAATAATTTATTAAAATTTATAAGTTAAATAATGAAATAAAAGTACGAGAAACTAAAAATATGTTGAAATTGTAAAAAGAAAATATAGATGAAAATATTGTTTTTAAAAAAAAAATTAACTATACACATCTTTAATATAATTTATTTTAATGAAATTTGTAAAAGCGTTAATTTCTATAATTTATTAATCTATAAAAAATTACTTCTACATAATTAAATTGTAATACCCCTCAATGAAATGTAAATATTTAATTTTCTTTTATTGAAGTAATTTGGCAAACTGTGGGCCATAGAAAAGACCTGGCATGAATAATAATAAGAATGAAAGTTTATCTTATGCTTAATTTTATTAATTAAAATTGGTTGTGGTCTGCCAAAAAATTACTGAAGAGAAAATATGTTAAGTGAGAGTTTCACTGATCCGACAGTTAAAAGATAGTTATTCCTCTCCCTAGAGATAAATTATCTCAGTTAGGGAAAAGGGAGCCAAGAAGGTGAGAAGGAAAAATCCTAAGGAGACCTAGAGATTTGGAACCTAGTTGGAGGAGGTCCAAGAGAGGAAATGGAAACGATTCCTTAGATTAGATGTTGTTGAGGAAGGAAAGGATGTTGCCAAAAAAAGGGATTCTTGAGATTGTTGGCCATTGGAATTCCTTATTAGACCTGTAAGGTCTATGACAAACCTAAACAGACCTGGTGTGCTTAGATAGCTCTAGGTGGACCTATTTCGGTCCCCATCAAAAGTCCTTAAAAAATGGTCATGGATGAGACTTTCATTAGATGGATCAAAATTTGTATTTCTTCTCCTGAGATTGCTCTGCTGGTTAATGGCAGGGTGGCAGGCTTCTTCAAATCTTCGAGGGGCCCTCGTCAAGGTTGCTCCCTCTCCCATTTCTTATAAATCATCATGGTTGATGCCTTGAGTTGGAAATTGGAACAATAATGAGCTACCCTCAACCTCCCAAGCATAAGATATAAGGCATAAGAAGCATAAATCATGGGCAGTTCACAAATGATATTATTTTGATGGGTAGAGCCTTGATCACAATAACTTGAATATTCAAGAGAACCTTAGATAGATTCTTTAGTGCATCTGTGGGAGCCACTGATGATAGCAAAAGACACATCTACAACTGGAACATCTCTATACATAAGGAAAAAAAGATCGAAGAAATCTTGGGGTTTAAAGCAGTCCATGAGTGGAAATAATTCAATTATTTAGGGATCCCTACCTTCCTAAGAAGAGATGCCCCCTATGCCTGGAAAAAAGTGCAAGATAAAATGAAAACATAAATTGTAAATTGGGCGGGGATTTGGCTCAATTATCTAGGTAGAGAAATGTTTGTAAAGTCAATCCTATCAGTGATCCCTCTGTATCAGTCTACCACCCTGCAATCCCCTAAGAGTGCGTTGCATCAAATGTACATGTACATAAGTAAATTATTTTGGGAATGAGGTAAAACAAAAACCAAGAAGTACCACTTAGTGAATTAGAAAACATTCAGAGCTCTGAAACAACATGGGGGATTGGGAATAAGGGACTCGGGGTTAGCTAACATGGAAACCAGAGCAAAATTGTACTGTAATATGATCACAAATCTGAATCAATGGTGGACCCAGGTGATAGGGGCTAAGTATAAACTCAACAAATTGATCGTGGGTGTCGAGAGGCCCCTGGATTAGGCTCCCCCACATGGAGTTTGATCCACTCCTCTAGGGATATTATCAACAAAAATCTAAGCAAAATTCAGGGGAATGGAGCCTCAACCAAGATTTTTACAGATTCGATTATGGGACTCCAGCCCTTGGAATTAGACCTTTCCCTGGTGGACCTTAGAAGCTTCATGAGTCAAATTTGGGTGGAAAATATAGACTAGATTTCCGATTGGAATCAATAGGGAGGATGGAAGGTCTGGAAACTCGAAAATATCCCAGAGGTTCCTCTCATCCAAAGAGATAATATTTTCAAGAATTTAAGAGGTTGTTCCCCCATACCTCTTGCAAAGGCATAAAAATGGGGTTGGAAGAATGTCAGTTACTTATCAAAGAAGGGTATTCACACATGCTCTTAAACTCCCAATTACCACCTAAAAATTTCTATTTGGGGAAAAATTTGGAAAATAAATGCCATCCCAAAAGTTAATTTTTCCTGTTGGTTTCTATCACATAAAAAAATTCTTACAGCTAAAAATCTTCAAAAGCGAGGCCAGATCGATGCCTCAAGGTGATCTCTTTGTGAGTCTGCGGAGAAATCAATCCCCCACCTCTTTCTCCATTGTCAAGTGGCTAAGGAATTTTGGTCAATGGTCCTTGGGCCTTTATTCTGCAGAACTAATTGGCCTTTAGACCTCCTGATTTTCTTCAACTCTTGGCCCAAATATTATTTCGACTCCCTTCAGGCCAAAATCAAATTCAAAGAAATCCGGTCTACTCTTCCTAAGGATGTGATGCAGGTGGATGTTGGTGGCCACCCATACCACACTTCCCACCAGTCACCCGAGGAGGAAATTTGTTGGCTTTGTTAGTGTTTTTGGCAGTCGGATAGTTGAACTGAAATAATGGAATGCATGGCCGGAAGGGGAAAAAAGCAACAACATGATGCAACCGAACTAATAGAAGTGATCATGGAGCATCGCTGGCACGCGCGAGCCACTTGACAGCGCAGCGGAATTACTAGAATTTGGTTATTTTGTTTGTTAGAAAAAGAGCCCTCTGAGCTCATGTTTGTCTAGTTATGGCATCAAGTAGGTAGAAGACAGAGGGGATAGATTAAGACATCTCAAACCTCAGAGGGTTTGAGAGCATTGTAAAAACCCTATAAATAGCTGAAAGTTCGAAGTATTAAGGGTTCAAATTTTGGAGACTGTGGATACTTTGTTCCTCCTAGTGTCTCATCTTCATTCCAGTAATACAAGCTTCTTTTGTTGTTACATGTTCAATCACCATCTTCTCCTCTGTTATAAGCTTTCACTTGAATAGGTTATTCATGTTTTATTTTGTGTCTATTGCCAAATAACTATCATCTTATCTCTGCATTGATAAATTAGATTTGCAAGCTTCATTTACTTTTTGTAGCTAGCCATTCATATGTGTGTATGCATGTATCTACTGGTACAACCAGGATTACCTACCCTTAACTAAGCTAACATTTTTATTCTTCTAACGTGTGCACTTAGACTAGCAAACCCACATTATTTTCTTTTATAAACAATGGAAAACTATCTAAATCCTATCACTTATTTCTCCTATTGATTCAAATTAAACAGCTGAATCAATATCATTTTCTACGTAACTACTTATTTACCAAGATTGAACTGTTTGGCAAATCTTTATTCTCTAGCCTAATTTATAGAAATTTAAACATGTATAACCATGATTGTACTATATGATTAAACAAATAACTAATCATTGTGGCATTTTAAACAAGATGCACACAATCTTTATTATCAATGATGAAGAAAACTGTCTATCAGTAGTGGCATTTAGACTTGCAACACTATCAGTATTATTTCTTTTTTTTTATTTTCTTTCTTTTGGGGTTCTATCTTTTCTTCTTTTTCAATATATTTTTTTCCTCTTTTCTTATTTATACCCTCTTTTCATTTTTTATTCTATTTTTTCTTTAACTTGGAAATAATTTGCAGATTGACAATTATTTACAATGTAAGATTCCTGAGATAAAATACTCAATCACCTTGAGATCCTATAAATTATAGGACCCTAACAAGTTCTAAAAATAAAGATGCAATGTGTACCTTTTGTGTGTGTTGCACATCATGCAGATCAAGGAAATGCTCTACCTATAGTATCCATGTTACTAGATCCTTGCCATTAAACTTCCTCATATCGATCTTTGTAATATGGATGGTCTTTAGCCTAGAGTTATAGTCTCTAAAATAATTATTCACATTCATTTGTTCTCATCATGGGTTTCATGGCATGCTTTGCCACCAATAAGAAGCCTTTCTTCTAAATAATTTGACAAACTTTCCTTTAAAACTTCCATGTATATTTTTGTTTTTCTTCTAAACCATCAATCTTAGCTTATAGTTCATTGTTGGTTGCTCTTTGTGATAGCAAAAATTATTTCATTTGGTCTCGTAAATTTGATATATCATGTTGCATTTCTTCTTCTTTATGTGTCATAGTAGGGATTTCAGAGGGTTTGTTGGGTTTATATTCTTTTTTGTTTGGGAGGAATTTTGGAATCAATTAATGATAATATGCTTCATTGTGCCCTTTAAATCACTTCAAACAAAATTTATGCAAATTTAAAAATACACACTTTTTAAGAACTTGATTTTGAGCTTGATTATTGACTTTGAAATTGTTGTATTTTTGTGATTGCGGTCTCCCAAGGTTTGAAAGTCTGTCCTATTGTAGCCCTTTATGTCTTAATTCTAACCCCACCAGTTATATCGAGATTCGATACTTCAAGTGGAAGTTCTACCAAATCTTGCATGCCAGATGTCACTGTTTTAACCTTCAACCCTGAAATTGTTACATGAAAAACAAAATTGTGCACTGCCAGTCACTTTTTATAAAATTCAAATCCAATGCATGAAGAGAAAGTTATGATAATTTTCCCCAGAACACATGTTTGAATTGAATTTTGGAGCATGCAAAAACCCTAACTTCCTTGGACCATATCTCTGAAAATATAGAAAATCAAGATCTCAAATTTTACATGAAGTTCATTGAGATTTGACTCCATGTGGTAAATTTTTTTAGCTTTAGAATCCTTGCAGAAAAAATTTATAGCAAAAATACCAAGATGTCCTATTTGAATCAGCAAAACCCTAGGATCCAAAGCATTGATACCAAATGTTATGTAACCAGATCACAAAAACATAAGAAAAGATAGATCAACTACATGAAACTAAGCTTGTTCGAGGGGGAAACCTCCTTTTACATCACATAAACGAAAAATTATTGGAGATTCAAATAAAAATATCTCCTTGGTATATATAGGAATCTAATGAGTCAAAATATAGTTAGGTTGTACATAACAAAAACAATGTAAGGACTCAAAAATTACAATAGTGGGTTTCTATGAGGCACAATAATAAAAATATGGGGTCTACACTAGTATTATAGAGACCTAAAAATCCTGAAAACAAGGCCATTTTAGGTACCCATTAGAGAAACTTTGAGGTCTAAAAGTAGCCTCCTAAGGAATATTATAAAATAATAGTGCAAATAATAAAATATTATTAGATTGCATCATCAAACTTTAGAAGGAAGAAAGGAAAAACTATTTTTTCAACTTATCTCCCTACTATTTTACTCAAAATTTGAGCGGCAGAAATCGTTGGATATATAATTTAATTCCTCATCCAATGTTGCATACTTTTGATGGATCTTGCTTCATGAAAAAATGTGATTGAAATTGCATTTTTCATTTTTCGTGTAGCGGGGTCCATTGAAAGTATGCAACATGGGTATTCCTTAGATGATGAATTAAATTATGAATACAATAAGTGCTCTTGCTCTAAAGTTGAGTAAAACTGTATGGAGATAAATTGAAGATACGAGTTGGAAAGGTATTTTTTTTAATAATCCTTTTACTTTTTTACTCCAAAAATGGTGAATCATCCCCCATGGTTTACATCATCATCTTGAGTCTTATTAGTTCTTATAAAGTTGATTTCAGTTGTACATTTTTTTTTGAAGCCCATTTTAAACCTCAACATTTCTTTCATGCATATATAATGCACGAAAGAGGAAAGAGGGAAAACCTAGTGGGAACAACCCCCCCACCCCACCACCCCGCTCAAAACACAATGCAAAACTAAAAGAAAAGACAATTGTTACGCAGTTGTATCCTTCACCCCAAGATGACTACAAAAAGTGAAACTTCTACTCAATGAAGTTATTGGTGAAGATGTCAAAAAATTTCTCATAACTAGGACAGTACTGCAAATCTATGATCCCATCATGAATCAATTCTCTAATGTAGTGCATGTGGATATCAATATGTTTGGTCTGTTGTCATGGTACCAGATCTCTAAAAAAATTCAATGCACTATGATTGTCACGCCATACGGTAGTCAGACAATGGACAATGATACCAAGCTTGGACTGAAAATGTTGCAACCAAATGGCATGCATGGTGACATTTATTGCTCCTTTGTACTCGAGATTTGTTGATGATAAAGCAATGGTAGTGTGATTATTTCTTGACCAACAAATGGGGCCAGATCCCAAACTAAGTACATGGTCAGAGGTGGAATTATGATCAATTTTGTCGCCAACCCAATTTGAATCTGTGAACCCAATGAGATCCAAAGAATATTTTGTTGCATAATGAATCCCATAGTTGATTGTCCCCTGGACATATTGAAGGATGTTCTTTGTATTTTTCGAGTGTAAATCATGTGGATCCTACATGTATCTAGAAATTGATTCTATGGAAATATGGGAGATCAAGATGAGAGTGAGTGAGATAAAGAGGACTCCCCACAAGTTGATGATACAATGTGATACCAAACAATGGTGTTTCTTTTCCATGCTCAAGCTTTATCCCTGTGGTTGTTGGCTTGCTTTCACTCATGTGAAATCGTGCCAAAAGATCTCTAGCATACTTCGGCTGAGAAATGGTAAGCCTATAACCATTATGATTGATCTCTAGTCCAAGGAAGAAATTGAGCAAACCCATGTCTGTCATAGAAAGCCGCTTATGCAATGCATTTTTAATCTCAACAATGGCCAAAATTGAACTACCTTTTATCAAAATATCATCTACGTAGATTACTATGATCAACAAGAAGTTAGTTGTATTCATCAAATAAACATTGGAATCAAATTTGCAACATGCAAAATTTTGAGACAATAAATAGGAATCCATCAAGTTGCATACCAGGCTCTAGATGCTAGTTTGAGGCCATAAAGAGATGTATTTAGTTTGCATACTAGAGATGAATTTTCCATGTATCCTTGTAGTTTCTCCATGTAAATTTCCTACTTGAGATCACTGTGAAGAAAGGCATTCTTCACATCCACATGATGCACTTCCAATTGTCTTGTTGCTACAATGAAGATAGCTCACCAAATAGAATCATTTTTTTCCACTTGAGCAAAAGTCTCATCATAGTCAACACCATGTACCTACTAAAAACTTTTTTCCACCATTTGTACTTTATATCGGCTAACTTATCCATATTTTGCTTGCTTAGTCTAGTAAGCCCACTTACACTTGACAAGTTTATGATTAGAACGTAGTGGAACTAGGTCCTAAGTCTAGTTCTTAATGAGAGAGTTGTATTATGCATTCATAGTTTCTTCCCATACAAGATGCCCAATTTCTTTTACATAAGTTTGTGGATCAAATGCATGCATCATATAAGAATGCATGGGCATGCATGGCTCCATAACTAAGAGTACTTGTGGAGCTTCCTTGAACTGAGGTCTGGTGGCAAGATCATCTAAGAGATCTTTCATGTTGCACCATTTTTATTTTGAAGGTGGTCAAGAATCTTCCAAACTACATGAGGAATTATTATCTCGATGTTCAACAACTAGTGCTCCAATAGGTGCCGTAGGAAAATGATTATATAGATTAGAAATTTGATCCAAAGTATCATCTATGTACTCATCAACTAGTTGTGAAGGTAACTTTGTAGCATGTTCATCTGGTGATGCATGCAAAGAATCTTCTTCAAGATTTATATTCATTTTGATAAAGATCTTTTCAGTGTTAATATCAAGCAATATGTACCCTTTTACTTCATCGTAATATCCAACAAACATGAACTCCTTTCCTTGAGGCTCCAAATCCTTTCTCTTATCTGTAGGAACGTGGGCCCATGATCAAGATCCAAAAATGCGGAAATGACTAACTTTAGGTTGCATGCCAGTCCAAGCCTCAAAAGGTGTTTTTCCAATAATAGATTTATGAGAATATCTATTATGGATGTATGAAGCACATTTTGTAGCTTCATCCCATAATTTTTATGGAAGATATATTGCATGGAACATGCATCTGACCATCTCTTTAAAAGATCTATTCTTTTTCTCAGTCACCCCATTTCACTATAGAGTGTAAGGAACTGTGTGCTGCAACTATATGCCTACTTCACTACAAAGGTTCTAGATATATTTGTTGGAATATTCCTTCCCTTTATTGATGTCAAGGATCTTGATGTGTTTTCTAGACTTATTTTCCACATGTGCTTTGAAAATCTTTAGATGCTAAAAAAATTCAAACTTGAGTTTCAGGAAGTAAACCCAAGTGGATCTCGTGTAATCATCTATAAATGACAACACATATCTTGATTTTCTCATTTAAGGTTCTCAAAATGGGTTCATGAGATCACTATGTATAAGCTCCAAAGGTGAAGAGGCTCTCCATGCATGCTTCTTCTCGAACTTGTCTTGTGGATGCTTTCCAAGAGCACATCCATTGCAAACACCCGTTGAAAATTCAATTTTTGGATGTCCTTTAACCATCCTTGCTTGCTAAGTTGTTGCATATATCTGAAATTCAAGTGTCCAAATCTCTCGTGCCAAATCATATTTTCTTCATTTGCATGCATCAGTAGAAAAATGGAATATGAGTGAGGAACAAAATCAGAAAAGGTATACATACGAGAATGATCATTTACCTTGCCAAATGAAATCTTAAAGTTGCTTTGCATATCATAAATGCTCAGAGAATCTGGGGTAAATTCCACTTTCCTTTCAATGTCGGTGTGTTCCATATGATACATTGAAAGAAGATTCACAAAAAACCTCAAAATATGCAAGACATTCTCAAAGATTCAATCTTCAACCTACACTCTTCCTTGTCGAGTTGTTTTAACTGTAGAATTGTCTCCCATGCATGATAATTGGAGGTCCCAAGTGTACTTGTAGAGAAAAAATAAATTCCTTTTAAGAGGCCATATGATGCAAAGCTCCTAAATCAATGATCCATTCTTGTGGTGTAGAATGAAGGTAAGTCAAAGGATGACCATTGCCCCTTGTTTCTAATGGTTTTTCTTCCGCCTTCTTCTTGGAAATTTTTGGAATGTGATGACCAATATTATTTTGTTGAAAAGTATTTTCCATCAAATCAATATTCTTCTGCATGCAACAAGATTCAAGATGATAACCTTTGTTAAAATAAGGACACTTGGAGTTTCCTTTCTTTCCCTTCTTATCTTTGGAGCCGGAAGAGTTTGTTGGCATTATGACACAGGTTTGGCTCTATGACATAGGTATTGTCCTTGATGGCAACTCACTCAAATGGCAGATCACAGTTCAGGCTCTCAGAATGAAATAAAATGAGGTATATGCATGTTCCTCTTAACAAAGTCGTGTATACACGCGGTATTACCGATCAAAAGGCGCATATACGTATGCACGGACTTTCATGCAAAGAAAAGCGTGTACATGTGGGAAAACTTATGTTTGTTCCATGGTATTTAGTCTGTTATATTTGAACCTATGGTTTTGGATCTTGGTATTGCATCCAAAGTGTTGAACCCAGGTATTGGGTCCCTAGTATTGGTTCTCAATGGTTTTAGACCATGGTTTGAGTAAGGCCTAAGACTATAAAAAGGGAAGGAGATCATTTGGCAAGGGGATTGACTCAAGTTGAATATCTTAAGAGGAGCAAGATCTAGAATATTGGTGATTGGTTTGTGATGTATAGCTAGATCTGAATCAAGGAGGAACTTGAGTGTTACAAGATGAATAAGTTCTATTGATGGGTCGAGATCTTAAGGCTTGAATAGTAGTATCATTTTGTGGTTTTGATCTGTTATAATTGGCACATGATTAGATCTATAAATCTGATAATCTGGGTATAACTGATGTCTAATTAAGTGAAAGGGTAAATTATCTTTTATATATCTATACGCAGGTTCAGCATAGTAGAGGCACATATACACACGAGTTGAGCAAGTGAAGACAGTGTATACGCTAGTTGGCCTTAATACAACTACGTATGTACGCAGGTTACTGCATATTGAAGTAGCATATGTCTCATGAAATCTGTTTTAGCTACTTCTGTTTATTGCTGCAGTATTTTGGGTTCAGTATTGGTGTCTGGTTATAGTTATTGTTTTCTCGGTATTGCATACAGTGAAGTGATTGTTTGATTCAGTATTGGTTTGTACAAGGAGATTGGTTGATGCAGATATACTTGATGTTTGGTTGATTTTATCATGGATCCAGTCTGAAAATTTATGAAACATGGTCCCTGAAAGAAAGAGAAGGTTGCACCCTTCTGTAGGTCAGCACCTACGTACTAGTACATCAGCTAGTACAAAAGCTAAGGGGGTTGTAGCTCCCTTCCATGAGAAGCTGGAGAACGAGAGAAGGTAGTAGCCTTCTGCAGGTAGCATCCTACATACTAGTATAAGACTACACCAGTACAGAAAAATTGTAAAAAGATGTTCCTAATTGAAAAAGGATAGAGACGAATTGCAGCAGGTGGTTTTCACCCACATTGGGTTTCCACCTTATATCTTGTGTTCTTATGTGTGACTGTCTGCTCTATTTCTCTGCTCTTGGTTACTGTTATATGGTTTTGACACACAGATTAATGATCAACATCTAAAGAATAAATTAAATTATAAGTTTGCAAGTTATACACAAGTTTCATTAACCGGAGTTGCGTATACACACTGTTTTCACCAACTGAAGTAGCGTATACAAATCTCTGTATGAAATGAAAACTAATTTGACTTAATAATACTGATTCACCCCCCCCCCCCCCCTCTCAGTATTATCTCCAACAATTGGAATCAGAGCAGGTCCTTCAGAAGAAGCTTGATCACTTGAAGGAAGATCTATCATCATGAGCAACTACGAAAAGTAGGCATCGATCAGGCCACCAATCTTTGATGGGAGCAACTTCGTCTATTGGAAGGTAAGAATCACAGCCTATCTTCAATCTCTTGGTATAGAAGTTTGGGATATTGTGGAAACAAGTTACATATTTCCATCAGCAACTCCTATAGATACGACTGGTAAGAAGCAGTATGAAACAAACGCAAAGGCTGTCAATACTCTATTAGGGAGTCTATCTCAATCAGAATTCGTCAAGGTTATGCAGCTTGATGCAGCCCAGGCCGCTCCCAGGCCACTTCTACCAGGATCCTCCGATCACCATGCATATAAAAGCTTGTTTCATGGCGTTTTAATCTCATGATTTAAAAAACCCATGCTTGTTTATCACTCAGCGCTATAAAACCCATACTTGTTTAACACACGGTGCTCTTCTTGAATTTAAAAGAATTCTACAGTTGGTGGACTTACGCAACTATATATATGCTACCATATATATATACCCACGGTATCCACGTTACGCAACCGGCACCGGCATAACAGTTTTATAGCATCGGGTTTCCTCGGTCATTAAACATACAGTAGATAATGCTTCCGGTCGATGTATATATAATCGCTCAACCGATGATCCCTTTCTCGCAATCGCTGGACAATGCGGGGTTATACATAATCCTTGATATATATCGCCAGTTCTACTTTCGCAGGCTGATGAAATGGGCAGCTCCCCCTTTCAACTCACGCTCTGTCTGTATGTTTTATCACGGATTATATATTCACTTCCAATATTCTGGACCTCAGCCCTGTTATCAACGCGTTAAAAATCTCAATGCATTCGGACCTGTTATCAATAAAAATTGAACAACAAAATTTCATTATGCCTACTGCCGTTCACTCTACAACAGTCACTTGAAATAATGCCGCGATGGACAGCTTTCAACCATAACTGCGACTTCACGCCAGTATTCCATCAAACGACAGGCAAACTAACCACAGTAACCTCTAGACCCGCATGATATATTGTCGTTTACCAACCGCTCCGATGCGATCTCAATTGGAAATCGCCATTTTCCAGGATGAATGTCATTTAATTATTGCCAGTTCCACGCGCCGATGCAAAATCTCTGATCCTGATGCACTTCAAACCTGAGTTGTATTAATTCACTCCGCTCCAAGCCTCTGCTGTGCCAACGTCTTCGCTATCTATATTTATACGCTATACCATACAACGTTCCTTCGCAATCTAAATGTAATTGCTGCATAGGACGATTCTCTGTGCAACCATGCTATATATATGTGACAGTCATGTTTAATAAGTTGCCCAAACAATTCCACAAAACCTTGTCACGCCATTAAGCTTCCACCGCAAACTAACATACAACAAGTATGTAACCAAATATTCAAATGGATTTAAACATATAATACACAGAGAATATACATATTCACTTACTACGTGCGCTGTATGTTATCACACCATGGATAAGGCGTATCCTTCATACAGTTCTGTCAACACAAATTTCAACTCGGCGATCGATCAATCCAATTGGATACAAATTTATACAACCTTCGCACACGTGGCTAGTTCTCGTTGTTCAACGATGGCTCACCTCCGTTCTTATCCGCTTGTGCAACTGAACTACCTATATATATATATATATGCACATATATAACTCAGCTCACCATGTGGGTTTCAGTCAAGGCGCATTCATAAATAAAAACTGCCAAGCACAAACGGACCGAACTATCGCAGTCTTGAATTGAATTTTCAACAATTCCGGTCAGCATGTATATAGTCTGCAATCTCCCAGCACGAACGGACGGTATGGGAATGGTTAAGCCCTCAACCTCGATGCGATAGCACGCAGCGCCTCATGCAAATTCATATTATATAACATCAATTACAAACAGAGACGGAAATTCAAGAATCATCAGTTGCGCATTTAACAAATACGATCCACCAACACATATGCAATTTCAACGTGCTCATATTCACATAAAACAAGTATTTACACAGAACTTTACATTCATGGCTAGATATGCAAATCCATGGCCCTTTTTACAATTGCCCGAAGGCTGAGAACACTTCCTTATTTCTCACACTCACTCCCCTTCCCCTGAACTCTCAATCTCACTAATCTATATCAATTGAATTGAACCAATTTTGGTTCATATCCCTTCAATTCCTCAACAAACCCCTAAATCTCTCAACATCCCTAAAGGATAGCTTTTTATCCCTAAAACTAAGAAACTAATTCTAACTTAGGCTCATAATTAATTCTCAAATATCCCAAGTCTAATTTCTCTCATGTTTTCCAATTATTTGGAAACATTACAAATCCTCTCAAAATCTCATAAATATTTACATAATATTAATAATTTCTCAAAATCATGAAACCCCTAGATTTAAATAAAATACAAAGTATTTTTCGGAGATGATGCTCCTGCATCAGACTCCCCATGTTAAAAAAAAGTTCATGACCACCTGGTCATAAGTCTGCATATCTCCCCCTAGATCCCAAATTTTATTTTGTAACCTTTCTTTGCTTGTCAATTGCTTTACTGTTGTTGCTATCTGTTGTTGTCTTCCAGGCTTCCATATTTTATGTTGTAGTGTTCCACTTACTCTGCTCTTGCAATCTTTCGTTGTCTTTCTCTTGTTGTCTTTCCTTTCCTTTCTTGCTGCTAGTCTCTTCTGGGATTCTTTTTTCATCAGTCTTCTGATACTTTCAATCTCTCGATCCAATAAATCTCCCGGCTGTTGATTTGCTTGCTGAGCTAAGACGGCTTGCTCAGTTTTTACTTTCTCTATCTGTACTGTCACTTGCTGACTTCTTGCTTCTATGCGTGTTTCTGTTCTGACTTTCTCATTTCTTACTGCCACCCAATCATCCATACCCTCTTGACTTCTGGAACAGAAAACTTCTTCTTCCTTCATTTGACTACTCGACTGAGTCAAATATTCTTCCACTCCTGCAATAACACCTGCATTCACAAAACATTTGTTAGAACAAAAATCATAAGGCCTCAGTGCCTTATCCTCCTTTGCCAGCACTTCAGTATGCTGTTCTGAATTCTCCTCCATTATCAGCACATCAGTATGCTAATTCTCTTTGCCCAAAGAATCCTCTGAAGAATTCTCAAGACTGTCAACCATTCTTTCTCCCACATCATCTGCTTCCATGGTATCTTTCTGCACTTGTTCACTGTACTGAACTCTTTCTTCAGCCATCTCCCTGTCATACTCCGAATTCTTCAACAAATATTCTAGCAATGCAATTTCTTTGTAGCATTGCTGAAGCATAACATCACCATCACTTACAGTTCCTGCATGCATACACAACTTGTCATTTTGAAAAATACAAGTTTCAACAACCTTAACTGTCGATTCATATACCAGCTCTTCCAGCTGATCATCTTCTTCATTCCCATGAACTTCCTCTTCAACAAAACCTGTAATCACATCACAACTGTTAGCTATAAAAACACAAGAGTTCACATTATCCAGCTGGTCTGGATCTGCCCAATAGTTCAAGAAATCATCAATGATCTCCTCCTCTGTTTCATCAATGGAAACCTCCTCTTCCAACTCAGCTACTCTGAGTTCTTCACGTCTCAATTGTACATCCATCATCTGCTCAAGCTTTCTCAGCTCTTCTTTTAACTGCATGTTTATCTGTCGATCTCTTTTCTGTTGTAGCTTCTTCCACTTCACTTTCTTCCCCTTTAGTGGAAAGATCCATCCCCTATTCTGGTTTTCCTGCTTTTGCAGCCATTCCTCTAGTACCTGCAATTGCACTTTCATTACTGCAATCTCTCTTTCTCTGACTTCTACAGTCATCTCATCGTTGTGGCATTCCTTTGAACCTCTTATTTGATCCTCCATGATCATCTTCTCACTTGCCATGAGTTGCACTAGCCTCTGTAACAAGCTCTCCTATCTTGCCGCCACTTACCTCACCAAGCTCTCCTCACTCAGTCTTTTGGTAAGTACTTGGTTCACCGCCTCTGGAACCTTTCGAGCACTCTCCTCTGCTCACTCTCTAGGCTATCTCTTCAACTCACCTTCTTCTTCAGGACACTGCAATTGTCCTCCTTATCCAGCCTTTAGCTGAATGTCAGGTTCAATGCCATCTTCTCTGCAACCATAAACTT
>APFE031678015.1:55167-68287 GCA_000404065.3 Pinus taeda | reverse complement strand
GGAGGTTGCCCCCTCGAAGAGGCCAGTGAACATTGCTTCTGAATAATAAAGTATTTGCTGTTGACTCTCACTATTCTATGTTCAGGGTATTTTTCTTCGCATATTCTATATTTGGCTATCTTTTGCAGGTTAAAGGCATAACATCTTTAGCAGAAGTAGCTGGTAATAATTCAATTTCCAATTTAAAAGATGGTATCTTGCATTCAATTGATTGAACTTAGTCATGACATAGAAAAGCTAGAAAGGAGTAAAACTAGTTGAAGTTTTTATTGTAGTGAAGTATGCCCATAAGGCTAGATGTACAATTAGATTCCATTCTCATTTATGAGTCATGAAAATCCATTTAATCATAGTGGTTATAACCTTTTTAATGACTTCCACTTGGTTATTTTCCTGTGTGTAATATGGGGTATATTTATCATGATGCAAGCCTAGCATGGTGGTAAGATCAATCATCATATGATTTTGAAAATGGCTACCATGGTCTATCATGATAGCTTATGGTAGTTCGAAGCAAGAAACTACATGATTGAACATGAAAATGGATGTTTTTTCACCGTCATCCTTGTATGTGGGCATCACCATGACCCATTTTCTAAAATAATCTACCACAAGGATAATATACCCATTCCCCCTAATTGAGTGAGGGTTACATGTAACAATGTCAATGCCCCATTTAGTGAAAGGACTTACAACATTGATGGGGTGAGGAGGAGATGGATGTGCATGCAATTTTCCATCATTAATTTGACAATTACAAAATTTTCAGACCGTGGTTATACAGTCTTTAAACATAGAAGGCTAGAAATATTCTAGGCACAAGATTTTTTGAGTTGTGGAAAACCCAAACATATGACTACCATAAGCTCCAAAATGGCATTCATTTAATTCCATTTTGATGTCTGCATGAGTTAAACATCGTCAAAAAATAGAATCAGCACAACGACGATAAAGTGTGTCACCAACAATATTGTATTGCTAGGATTAGTACTGGATTCGGTGACGATCAATTCGACTTAGTTCTAGCCAAAATGTCCGGGTATAGAGATAAATGATGATATCTACATACCAGGGATCTAAAATAATAATTAGAAAGAGAGATTCATTAGGAAGAGTATCTTCAACCATGTCTTCATTTTCAGTACGGGGAAAGTCACATGATAACTCATCAAAAACTAATGATTTCTTATATTTGGGTTTAGTGAATTCCATATCGAATTCTTGTAGGATGAATATCCATTTTGAATATTCCCCCCCCCCCCCCCCCCGGAAATTTCCTATAAGAGGTAAATCATTGGGTTGCAATCAGAAACTACAGTAGTTTTGCGCAATAAAATGTAGTGACGAAAATGTTGGACAACTTGAACAAATCCCAAGGCCAATTTATCCACATCTGCATATTTTGTGTCATTTTAGTTAAATTACAACTTAATTAGTATATCAAATGCTCTTAGTTTGACTTATCTTCCTGAACCATGGCTGTACCAATGGTAGCATGGGGTGCCGCTAAGTCTAAAAAGTAATCTTAGTGATAATCGAGACGATGAAATAGTGGTGTATGGGTCAACATATATTTAAATACATAAAACGATTTTTGAGACACTTCATCGTAGATAAATGGGACGCCTTTTTTCAAAAGTCAAGTAAAACCCTTAATCAACTCGACATAATTCTCAATAAATTGATGTCGAAATTTTTTTTTCCCTTGCAAATTTTGGAGTTGGTGTATATTGGAAGGAGGTAAATTAAATATAGGTTCAACCTTCAATGGATCAACTCGAATGCCTTCCTTTGCAACAAAATATCCTACCAATCAACGAGATTACACACAAAAAACACACTTATGTGGATTCAATCGGATATTGTAATGACGACATTTGATGAAAATTGCTTTCAAATGAATTAGATGGTCTTCTCATCTCAATGAATGAGATGGAAAGTAATCCAAATATGGTTGCACAATATACATGATATCTTGAAATGCATAAGACAACCAATTGAAACATTACCTCTATTCTTTAAATCGAATGAGATTTTTTGATAACAAAAAGTCCCCCATTGGAAAATTATTAGGGCTTTATGTTGATGATCTAGGAGTGTGTTGATTTGATTGTAGCCCAAAAAACCATACATAAATGAAAATATATCATTTATGGCACATTCTATGATGATTTGATCAATATAGGGATGAGGATAATTATCTTTTTGACAAGCATTATTGATGTCCCTGTAGTCGACACATACTCTAATGGTTCCCTATTTCTTGTTGACAAGCATGATATTGGATACCCAATCAATTAAGGGAACCAGGTAGATGAAACTTGCTTTGATTAGTTTCTAGACTAGACATAATCATTGTCTGACAAACTCAGCATCTAGGTAATTCTTCATTTCATGTATTACAATGCTTGGACCAATTATTGGAATTTTCTCATAGGACCAGGAAAAAATGTCGTAGAATTCTTGAAATAAGGCCTTATATCTTCAAATTTCTTTGATTGAGTATGATTCACCTATGTGAATATTTTCAACAATCCCTATTTGGGTTGAGATGTCAATGGTAACTGTCGCAAATATGTTCCCCAAATTTCTTTCGGATTTAGATTGAAATATTGAAATGGGTGATTTTGTACTATTTACTATCCTAGGTGAAAACATATTTGAAAAATCATTCTTGGTGTGGTTAGGGCTACGTAGAAAAGATGAATGATTATGGTAATCATTCCATGGAATTTGATCCAAGGTTATAACCTCCATCATACTTTCGTGAGTTGGAAATGTAGGATTGAAAGGATCAGAGAATGAAACCAGTTCTAACCAAGTTAAAGGAGAATAATCTCCATCAACTGCATCCACTAGATCAATATCTGAAGATGTTGTGTGAAAAAATGATTGTACTTCTTGATAGGCCATGTCAAAAGGACTCAAAGGCATCTCACTGCCATAGAATGATAACTCAAACTGTAAAGGAACTATCCATGGATCAAGAGATTGGACATTGTTTGATGTAATCATGCTTACCTGGAAAAAATTAGAAGGAAAACTTGGTGGAAGTATCACAAAGGTTCCCATCAATGATGAGTCTTTAAGTAAACCAACACCAATGTCTTCTTAAGGAGAATTCATTTTTCTGACAAAAGGTATGTTACCCGTAGAATAAGGGCATGAAGTGTAGTAAGACAGCTAGTTTAGTTTAATAATTTTTCCCTTATGAGGAAATTGTATCATTCAAAAAAGTGACGAAACCAATACTGACATAGAATAGGTCCAACTTTGACAAAGAAAAAGGTTGTAATCTATCTCAACATCCACAAATTCAACTTCGAATATGACCATATTTCCCTCTAGCTTTATGGGAAAAATTTTCAGGATCCCATATGGACGAAAACCTCTTCCATCAAATGATTTTAGAGTGGTAGGTGATTGATTAATGGTTGGAGAACCTAAATCTTTCCAAAAAGAAATCGAAATAACTCACATAGAATCTCCTTCATCAACATCTGTACAAAATACTCATCTAGTTTTAACAAAAAATCGAATTTGGATTGCCAGTTCATGGCAGAGTCTTAAGATATGACTCTCAAGTTTAAAGATAATTAAGTTAGAATCCTACGGATCAATAGCTACTATGGCTGGCGATAAAATATTTCATTTTATCAGGCATGTTTTCAATACTTCCAGAGATGACATTGTGGAAGGAGTCATCGTTAGGTCTTCAACAATGTTCTAATTTAGTGAAACTCTAGCATGTAGGAAAAAGGTTGATTTCCGAAGCACATCTCTGGGAGGCAGTCGGATCATCATGTCAGCATTTTCCTTCTCGATCTGTAATGGTTCATAAGGAGAGGGTGGAATTTATTTGGAAGATTGGCTAGATGAACTAGCTTCATTTCCATTTTCGATGGGATTATTATACCCATAATCTTTGGATCTTGTAGCTACAAAAACTTCTTGGGAATACATCATCAGGATATCTTGTGATGTGAAAGAGGAATATGTGTTATGAGAAACCATTTTGATGTCTTGCGAAGGAAATGGATGCTTCAAAATAGTAGGAGTTGGAGAAGCTTTAATGAATTTAGAAACCTCTCTCCAATGTGGGCATTCCTTCGTATAATGATCCTCGTTGCGAATAGGGCAAAGGTAATGAGCTTTTTGCTTTTCCTCAGTAGGCTCAACTTTAGTAGGTTTCTCTTTTGGAGAAGCATTTTGTCTCAATTTAACTTCCCCCTTTATTTTATTTCCAATTTACCTTGTCTTGTCAGTACATGATTATACAACGTTGATATCAGAAATAGTCTATGGAGGAAGGCTTTTACATGGTGTATCTTGTATGGCCAAGGTCTAAGTATTTTTAGAATTTTTCTTTTTCCTTTAGACTGTTGACTAACGAAACCTATATTTCCATAAGCAGCATTAGATATTGATCTTGTAGGAGATGTAATATTGGGTTCACCCATATGGCTAGGCAAATTCAAGTTTTTTCATACAAAGTGTCGAATTGAGTGTAGACTAGTTCTAAGTAGTGGGCATGAGAAATTACTTTCTCTTCGTGATGACACTTGCATTGGAAACATCTTCTGGGATAAAGGGAAGAAGAAACTTTGTTAACCATTTGACTAAAATTTTATTTGGAATGAAAACATTGACTAAGAAACATCTACATCTCTATTCATAGATATGATCGGAGATGTGAGTCAACTTCAATTGTTTTAAAAAAGTAAATAGTCTGGTACCAATATCATAATGGATTGGTAGCTGAAAGTGGGATAAAAATGTTGTTGCGAGGGAGTTAAAGTTATGGAAAGAGGCACGAGGTGTCTCAATGTACCATTTAGATTATGAACTAGTTAAAGTTCGTTGGAAGAGGTGTAGATGGATGGAATCATTGATTAAAGAATTCAATGCACACAAAAAATGATATGTCATCACATGATTGGATGGATCCTCTCCTCAATTCCCTTTGAATTTAGGTATGTCACTTAGTAACTTGGTAGGAATCCTTGGCCAAAACAAATAATAATAAATAGGATCACTAGCTAACCCGGATAAATCTGGTAGATCTAGTGTTGCAATAAATGGTAACTATTGGTTGGGATCTTTTAGTAAAGTTTGATAACCTTGCAGGATAAGATAAATCCCAAGAGGCGAAAATCTAGGATATCCTAGAATAGCCTGAGTAGTTGGAATTGGAATTCCACAATGGTAACCAGGGTGAACCATATAACGTTTAGGTTGAATACGTACTTGATCAGTATGACCAGGGTACGGTTGACTCTGGAAATTTTGAGGTTGACCCATTTGACCTAAGTAATATTTCCCATGCATAGGTTATTCTTGCAAAGGTTGACCTTGAACAAATCGACTTTGAACAAGTTGACTTTCAATTAATTAACCTTAAAGAGGTGGATTTTGGAAATTTTGGCCTTGGAAAGGTAGACTTTGAAAAAATTGTCCCTGAAAATGTGGAACCTCATAAGCTTGACCTTGAAAATTTGAGCTTTCGATACGTTGACATTGAAATAGTATTCGAATTTTTCTGACAATGGGCTTCCTGATAGGTATCTGCTATATAGATTGGACTGTAGGAAAAATTTGATAAGAAAAAGCCTATGGGATTGCCTGAATAGTTTGAGGAATATATATTTGAGGGGTTACTGGAATGTTTGTTTGTGATACTCTTAGAATAGGTGGCTGAGGATAACTTGTAACCAACTATGAAACAATTGTTTGAATAGGGATTTGTGGTGAACTCTGAATAGGTCATTGAATCAGTTGTTGAACAAGTGTTTGATGCATTCCTTTAATATGTTGTTTGAAAACTATTTGAGGAATTCCCTGAAGAGGTTGTTGGATAGATACAATAATTCCTGTAATAGGTATCTGAGGTATAACTTATCCAATAGGCTAAATAGGGTGATAAATTGGCACTTTTGCAACACTTATACCATATTGTTGATTAAAGGTAGGATTCCAAATTATGTTCATCTGAGGATAAGGAGTACCAAGTAAGGTTGACTTACAGTGGGTTGGCCTAGGCTGGGCTAAGGTATCTGACCATAAGTTTTGGTAAAGTATTCACCCCTAGAAATAGGTTGTCCTCTAGCTCGAGTATAAGGTTGTTTCCTCCCAGGCTAGTAATAAACAATAGTTTGGGTTACTTGAGGGTTACTTGAATTACTAGGAACCATCTGAATATGGTTATCTGATGTGATTAACAATTCATGCATCAAAGTCATGCTATGATCAATAGGCATAGATAAACTAGACGACCAAGTCGAAGGTTGGGGAGGAGAAGCAACTCTTGGAAAAGTTTCATTAAGTGACTAGTATCCTGGAAGAACTAATGGACCACCATACAGTAGTGATTCCACAGAGCTACTAAACATGGATGAATAAATATATTCGCTCCCATTAGGAATTTTTTACATAGTTACTTATTGTGAATAAAAAGGAATACATGGTAGTGACAAATTATCGCCTAAAAAAATCAAAGCTGTAGACTACCACAGGTCAGGTTGGAAAGGAGAGAAAGGAACTCTCGAGTTAAAAGTGCCAGTATGGTTAAATGGAGAATGAGGTGTGTCTATTTCTTCAGTAACGTCTTTGACGCTAATTAACCCAGGAGGTAATTCAGAAGTTATTATCAGCTTCCTTCAAGGTGAAGGTGGCTTAGGAGTAGGAACTAAAACAACTGAAGGTGATTCAGGTTGAGAAAGTTTAGATTCATGATGTTATATGTCTTGTTCGATAAGTTTAGTGTCTAAAACTTCACTAGTGTTAGTTTATGTGTGCAATACTCCAACAATCTCTCGATGGGAGTGAGCTAAGACTGATTCTACTTCCTATGTTACATTCAATTAGGTTTCTATTGTCTCAGATTGTAAAATTGTTTGTGTTTTAGGTTCATCTGAGACTTTTGATCTTGTGGACTTTCACCTTTCTGTTTTTATCTTTTCCAACTAACTTGGTGTATATTCAGGAGGTTGACCTTGCATTCCACGTGACCATCTTTGTGATTCATCTAAGATTAAAATTTATCACAAAATCAAGAAATATTCACAATCCAATCCTAAGGTCTCCAAAAATTAAAAATAAACAATTGACACACACTAAAAAAATCTAAGGATTCAAGACATGCAAGGAAGCTTTTCATAATTAAATCACTAGTTGGTAATGATAGGACCTAGTGATTTAATGCCTATTGCAGGTACGATAGGACCTTCCATCTGTCATCAACTTGGGTAATAGTCCTAGGATTATGGTCATGAAGGTTACCAACTACAAAAATTCTACCTAGGGGGATAGCTGTAAATTAAATGTACATGCAAGGGAAGAGTAACAAAGCTCAATTCCCTTGAAATCTCCTCAACATGGTTAATTGAAGGTTTACCTTCAAGGGACCCAAAAATACCTTTCAGCACCATTGTAATACATGTAAATCACTCTACCATAGCCAATGAAGTTGGTATGATCACTTCACCAAGTCTGATATGATCTCATGCTTGAATCCTTTGTAGGAGGAGCTTCCTAGAGAAAAGCATAAATAACTAGATTTATCTCCCTGTCACAAGATTCTAGTATTTTTTTACAGCTTTGAAAAGTTTACGCACATCCCTACTCCAAAGCCCTACAATTAATCTACTGTAGGTGGAAAATAACCCTAAGAATAAAATTTTCTAAATCGATTTTAATTAGCATTTATTTTAATAGTTGTTGTCATGCAAAGGTAATAGATGTCAAACTTGATGAAATTATTACTTGATGCAATCATAATGCAATAAAAAATGATTATATGATCTTCTTGCTTCAATGAAAATATATCTATGGTAGGGAAATATTTTTTCACTTTTTCAACTGAAATATAAACAGAAACTCAAAAACCTATTATAACCTTTTCCCTATAATGCAACTAACTAATTTCAAATCACTCGAAAATTGAAAACAATTTCAAATCTTCTCTTTTACCCAGTAATACAAGTAAACGAAAATATTTCACTTTTCATACAAGCACTAGAGATTTCGAATAATGCAACAAGAAACTGAAGATGACTAAAAATGAACTTTTTGCTAATTGAATGATACAACTTTGCTTGCAGTAACTAATTCAGTTCATGAAAACTTTCAACAAAAAGATAGAAAAATGATTTTTCATTGTAAAACTAGCATACGAAGTATTTTCATAAAGTAAAACTAATATTATAAATCATTCACTTTGATATTTAAAATAAAATTTTGCAAAAAGAGCAATCTGGACTTAAAACTTGATTTAATTGACGAAAGAAAGATTGACAGTCAATTCAACAAGACCAACAAATCTCTCCCTTGATAGGTCAACCATTCATAAGACAAGTTTCAACCATAATTTGCAAAAGAAGACCAATCACAAGCAAAAAAACCAAAATAACATTCAATCAGATAGAGAAACACTCACATGAGGTTCTAACAGGTGTAAAACAACAATATTTTGGTTTTTGGATTTGTGGAGTTTCAGGCATGTGCATAGGCTCTGGGGTAAACCAGAAGGTATGTGCTCTGTTGCTAAGAGGTAAATACATAGATATGCACACTGTACCTAAATTAAAAGTGCGTAGAATTGGGAAATTCAAGAAAAAAAACCAAATCTAGCCCAAAATCAGAATTTGTAAATTTTCCACACACTCAAGTAAGGCTTCTGCACTAGGTCGAAAATATCAAATAAGGAAAGATACAGACATTGAAATGATTCCCCAGTATGGTTGCCAATTTTTTATAAGGAAAAAACCCTGTTGCAAGAAAGAGAAATCTCCCTATACTTCTAAGAGCGATAATAACAAACACACAATAAGTGCTACCTTTTTCTAAGTTCTGATCATTTGAAAGAAATATAATGAAAGAGGCCTCTTGCCGGTTTAGTGAATAGACTGATGAAGTGCCTCAAATGTTTCAACCACTCGCTCTTTGATTATCTAAATGTCATCTCGTCCCTCCTAACAAATTCTCCACAATGTTCTGAAAGAGATTTGTAAAGACAAAGACAAACAAGAGATCAAAGAATAAAACATATAATCAAAGAGGTAAATGAATTAATTAACCAATTATACATGTGAATTGATGAATTATGCAACCAAAACGCATCTAGGTGATCAAGGAATCCTACAAATTAAATCATTTAATATGTAACTGAGAAAGAACTATTTCTTATATTCATAAAACTAGAGAAAAGGCCCACAACCCTGTAGCCATGATGTAACATGCCCTTTCTATAATCTCCATTCTCTCCCATGCAATAAAATCCTTCAAAACTAATCTCAACAGTATAAACTTACTTTCAACAGTCATTTCTCAAACCTCAAACCTGTAATGGCTTTATAGGGCAAGGATGAAAAGTTATGGATGCATTCTCCAAGGGATGAGATCCACTATTAGCAATATAGAGGTTCAACAAAGGAAGGGGATTTACTCCATGATGGGAGGGATCAAAATTGAATCGACACTCATTTTAAGCTTGTTGGTTGGGATAGATGCTACCAACAATGTCACCACTTTTTATTTTTACGTACTTTAAGTCATGTTCGCAAGTAATAGTGGAAGTCAATGTGTGCTTCTGCGTAGTGTTAAAGCCTCAAAATTCACAGTGAAAACATGGGCGATAACCACTTGGTCTGGAACTTGAAAGCAATTGCTTTTCTGTTTGGCATAGTGGCTCTAACTAGGGATAATGGGACCAATTTCCAAAAGAGGATTGATTTGATAATGTTGATGGGATGATATAATATGTAACAAGGAATGATTCAATTAAGTGTAATCTAGTCTAAATAATAAACACATGCATATATCTTAATATAACATTATCTAACTATAAATATACCTGGGAAGAAAATAAGATATGTGATCTACAATGATGTCTCATAGCAATTGGCAATAAAGATCATTCAACTACCAAAAGAAATGAAATTGTTTATCGAAAATTGTTTTGGATAAATAGTTAGACAAAACAATTGAGAGAAATATATTGCATATAATAATTTTTCTTGTATTCAAAATCGAATCAAAGCTAAAACATCATACAAAAGTGCAATAATGCAGAACTATAATTCAGACTTTCATACATAAAACAATTAAGAAAAAAAGTACTACTAATACATAAATAAAACACAATCATACAATAAAATTACCATATATGATAGGTCTTGGTCATGTGCTCAGCAATATTGACCCAATTTCATTCAATCCAATACACTCTAAGAGTACAGAAGTGTAATTTTAGTAGAGCATGCTAGACATCCAAAGAAAAATAGATCTTGTTCCATTAATTCCATCAAAACCTTCCCAAAAATAAAAAAGTGTAATGTCTTGAAAAGTGTTTTTGATAAAATTCTTGAGCCATCTCTAAATGCATGAGAGGGGTTTAACACTAAAATGCATGCCTCAAAAATAGATTATTACAAAAATAGCCGAGGAGGTTTCAAACAACCTTCCTCAGAGTGGGAAAAAATAAAACTAAAAATAGAATTAAACTAATGACTAGCTCCTTTGAACTTTGAACTAAGTTAATTGGCTAATTTGATCTTTGAGGTTGCAATTGTTGATCATTGGTTTGAGCTGAGGTGGCTGGTTGATTATGGATTTTAACTACCCAACAAATATGGCATCTGTCAAAGCTGGTACCATATTTTATGTAGAGTTTGTTAAACAATGCAGAGTCATCCACTAGCTTTGTGGTTTTACTAGAAACTGCCAGTATGTCTCCCAATTCAGTTTGGTTAGTTGTTTAATTTCTTCTTCCTCTTCCTGTGTTGTATGTTTCCACTGTTGCTCTATTTTTTTGACATTTAGTAGAAACCCTAGTATGCATTCTTTGACAAGGTTAGAACTATGGCGGTTTTCATTACTACCTTCTACTATACTACTTGCTACTATCGTTGTCGTGCTTTTTACCTATTTCAACCATGAATCCCAATATATAAACGAAATATCTTTGTGGGATTCCTCTATTTTTGGTAGGTCTGAATTTCTTCCCTCCTAAGATTCTTGTAAGGTGATAAATTCAGAAATGTGTTTGTGGATCTCTTCGTATTAAAAGCTTATATCAATTACTTGGTTTGTTAATTTATCACTTGTCTCACAGTAAGGATTAATCTGCGAGATTTTCTGGTAGAACATTTCTTCCTGTTGAATTAATAGGGAATTGAACTTGATCACCTCTTTGACGAATTCTTCAATTTGCATGTTATATTTGAATTTATCCACCATGGCTTACATTTGATGAATTTGTGAATCCTTTTATGATAATATGGTCTGGTGCTATAACCTCATCTACTCGAATTCCATCTGAAGTTGAGCTACATGTTGTTCTACTTGTTGACTAGTTTTTTCTTGTTCTACTTGTTGTTCAAGAAGAAAAAATTTATGTTCTTTTTCCTTTAGCAACATTCAGACTTTCATTTCCTTATCAATGTTTCTTGTGATATAATCTCTTGTGAACTATGACAGCTTCGTGAGATTCTCGGATGGGTCAACAGGAGTGTCCTTCCACACAACATCCATTGGTTCATTCTCTAGAGTTGTAATAGTCGTGATGTCTAGTTTTCTTTTCTTCCTTTGTCTTTTAACAACAACCTTATGAGTATGACTGTAGAATATATCTAATGGAGTATCTCTTCAATTCTCAAGACAATTTCAGAAGTAGGAATATTAGGAATAATGTCAATATCTTAAGTACATGTAGCCCTTTACTCTATTGTTTTTGAATTTTCTTTGTACAGGGTATGTTTGGGTGTCTAAAAATCAAATGTTTCCTCAGTATTTGTTTGGAGCTTATTATTGAATTTCTCCCATTCCTTGTCAAGGTCGATGACTGGAACCTTCCCTAATTGAACTGATTTGGAAGAAAACTCTGCCTACTCCTTTGCCAATTTCTGTATGGTTGTTTCCTCAGTACTTTCAGTTGTATCTTTGTCAGAATATTTATTTGTGTTTCCTCCCCCATTACGATCTTGTTGTTATGAGTGCTCTGAATCATGAGTCGACTTCTCTTAGGTTTCTTCTACAAAATTTTCTTTTGAACTTCCCTTCAAGCTTATGCTAGGAGTTGGTTCGCTTATTGGTTCAATCTGTAATAGGTCCAATGGGACCTTTAACAATATCATATTTCTATATACATGAAAATCATTAATATCTTTCAGGCTTAACTGTAATGATGCCAAATGTAGGACTTGTGCAAATGTGTCTGCTACTTGAAAGAGGTCATCATAGACATCTTCTTCATGGGTGAATTTTTTGAGTTTAACCATAGTGGTAAATTCTTTAGCAACATGATTTGGGTCATATTGTCTCCCTGGAACAATGGCTAATTTTAGAGACATAATGTTATGAAACCAGCTCAAGAAAAGATAGAAAAGATAGGTCAACGCCTGAGAATTCAGCCTCTTCGAGGGGGCAACCTCCTTTACATTACATAAATGAACAATTATTGGATGATAGAAATGAAAAGACCTCCTTTCTATATATAGGAGTCTAAGGGGTCATAACATAATCAGAGCTGACATAAAAATAATAATGTAAGGGCACAATAATAACAATAGTGGGCTTCTATGGGGTACAATAGTAACAATATGGGCACAACAACGGTACATCAATAGAATAAGTGGGTTGTACTAATAACAATAAGGGGTTACACTAGTAGTATAGGGGCCTAACATGCCCCTCTCCTTCAAAAAGTGTTGTCCGCAATGCTTGAGTAGTTCTTGATGCTTATGTATAAAATTCTTGTCCTCCCATGTGGAATCTTCAGCGGGTAAGTTCTTCCACCTGATGAGATACTCTGAAATTGATCGATTTCGTAGTTGTCATGTTCTTGTTTCTGTGACTGCTCCAGGTTCCAATATGATTTTTCCTTCCTCTTCAATTTTTGGCAATATTGTTTGAATTGGGATCTTTTGCAACTTTTGAATAAGTGGCCATACTTCTTTGTCATTCTTCCATTCATCACTTGCTTCATTTATCCAATCTGATTGGATAATAGAAATAGCACAAAACAATGCTTCCACATCCTCATCCTTGAAGAGTCTTCCCATTCGGTAAGGTCGCCATTTTTTAAGTGCATGTAGTATTGCCAACATTTTGTGACACATTTTTT
>APFE031678015.1:21888-33192 GCA_000404065.3 Pinus taeda | reverse complement strand
TATTTATAATTTATTTAATTTCAAAAAAATGTGTTTAAGGAAATAAAATTATTTGTTTTTCAAGAATGTCATTTAATAAGAATATAATTAAGAAATTGTTCCTAAAGGTACAAAAACACACTGAAGGAAGATTTGGAAATATAATCATGAAAATCTAAATCATTAAATTTAAAAACTTGTATTACTCTTAGAATAAATATGATATAAAGATTATTTGGAAAAAAAAATAAAATAATAAAATAAAATTGAGATATATAAAATGTATGACTACACGACACAACTTGGTATAGCATTTATTGCTTTGAGATAAATTGGTTTACTCAATGTCCAACAATCTCCCCCCAGAACGAGTCAGGTGTGATTCGAACTCAAGACCTTTGGCTCTGATACCATTTGTTGGAATCACGATTATAGTACCACCAAAACCCACAGGTGTTACTAAACGAACACATCTGCACAGTTGATGGATCCACGAGAGGCGGTTAAGCACATGTCGTGAAACACACAAGGAGCACTGGTTTATCCAATGGCTAACAGTGTTTAGACTATGAAGATGGATGGATCCACGAGAGGTGGTTAAACATATGTCGTGAAACACACGGGGAACACTGGTTTATCCAATGCCTAACAGTGTTTAGACTATGAAGATGGTCTAAACAAGATTACGGAAAAATGCCTAACAATGTTTAGACTATGAGGGTAATATAAACAAGATTATGGAGGAAAACCAAATAATTGCTATTCATTAATCTTATGATTTGGATGCCTTATGCTTAACGCAAGACTCTAAAGGTGATCTAAACAAGATTATGGAAGAAAACCAGATAATTGCTATTCATTAATCCTTTGATTTGGATGCCTTTATATGCTTACCTCTCTTTGTGTTTTGATTCATGTAATCATTATATGTGCTACAAAAGTCTCTAAAAGTGATCTAAACAAGATTATGGAAGAAAACTAGATAATTGCTATTCATTAATCCTTTGATTTGGATGCCTTTAAATGCTTACCTCTCTTTGTGTTTTGATTCATGTAATCATTATATGTGCTACAAAAGTTTCTACATAATGTTGTATCATAGTAGCATTTTTAATTTTGCTACATCTTAGTATGGAGACTCTTCATAATCCTCCTCTATCCTAGGAATATGGATAGAATGTTCTTAAGCTGTTTTTTTAGCTTATTATTCTACAACCTACTATAAAAGTCAATATGTAATTCTATTTCTACTCAATGTGGAATTAATATTTTTTTTTAATTGCTTAACGAAGTGGAATAAATTGTTTACCATTTAAAATAAATATTTGTGAAATAAATATTTGTTTTTTTAATTTGTTAACGAAGTGAAATAAATTATTTAGCTGTATATTATGAAAATAAAATTTAATACACAACTACCTTTCCAAATGTGTCTCACATACTATTAATTTCCCGTTGATTAACGCGTGAGAGGTATCCGTCCAATACTATCCACAAAGTTCACTTCCTTAGTTGATCTTCATTATCTTTTTCCTTTATAGCCGACCAATCAACTGAATAATGTCGTCAAGTATATTTGATTATTAAAAACTTTGGATTTTATCAATTTTAAAAACTTTTATATATGTCAGAGATTAAAATTTTAACAAAATAGTATATTATAATTATAGTTTATTTTCCATTAAAAGGATATATAAATAAACCATTATTAAAAACAATTATTTTTATTTAAATGAAATAATTAAATAAACCAAAATGGTGACGAAGGCAAAAATTGAATTTGGGGTGAGGTTAAAGTATCTGATTACTCCCTTTTTAAAGATTCATAAATTTTAAATTAAATTTTAAATATATAGTTTATAAAGTAAAAATCGAAATTTTTTTTATAATGTTTTCAGAATGTCATTAATAAGAATAATATAATGTAGATAAGATAACTTTTTATAAACAAGAAACAATAATGAATTTTTAGTGGTTGTTCAATCAAGAAATTAAAAATTTTAAATGTTATATATATTTTATATTAAAATATTTTGTTAATTTTTGATTTGTTATTATTTGTAATAAAATGAGTAGATGGTATAAAGTAATGGAGTTTAGGGAGGTGGAGGAATTGTGTGGACCGTTAAAAGTGGCTTGAATCTGGGCAAAAAAATTTCAAAAAATCATGCAATAGCAGTTTTTAATCATAATTTTGATGGTAAAAATGGATTGGGCACCATCAAAAGCTTCTAATGCACCAAAAATTGAAGATTAACCACTATAAATAGGATTTAGAAAGATTCCATCTGAATTTTATCAAAATATGCCTAGAATTTCCATAATTTTCAAGCCAAAAAAGCAATCTCTTTAGACTACGACTAAAAGGCTAAAAGAATATTATTTAAGAAATAGTATTATAATTGCAAAAACATAAAATATTGTTTATAATATGTGTATCAAAACCTTAAATATGTTGGGTTCCTCAAAATTTTTGTTACTTGGGATCTTTATTTTCTTAATTTCTTTAGCAAAGGCTAATTTGCTCACTTCTAATTGTTTAAAAATTTATGTTTTTTATATATTTTGATTTTTTAATTTTAATTGATTGAGTGTATTTTTTATTATGTTTTATTTATTTATTATTGAGCTAATATTTAAATGTTTATATGTATTTATAGACATTACAGCATCTCTCTTGTATTGAAATGCTCTCCTTAGTAAATTGTAAAATGTCGCTCAATTCCCTATTCTAAATTGCAAAGCACCTTTGTGCTTCTTATTCTAGACTGTAAAGTGCCTCTGTCCCTATTCTAAATTGTAAAGCACCTCTCAATACAAGGAAATAAACAATTATACACACAACTAGTTTAACATTTAAACAAATAATGTACATGAGTTGTTATTCAAGGAGTTGAGGGAACGAAAGTTTGGGGGGTTGATTGGGGGGTTGATCCCTAACTACCATCCCTTTGTTTTGTGCCTTTGTCTGTCTAGTTGTCAAGTCTTCATATTCTTTATGTGTTGTCATTGTCATTTTATGTATTGGACTCTTTATTGCGTGCATGGGTGTTTCGTTGCAACCGTCTACTTTCTTCGGCGTCTTTCTCCTATTACTGCGAATATTCTGGTTCGAGTTGGGAAAAGCTCGGGGTTCTGCTTTGTAGTGTTGTCGCTCGACTTCTCTCTGTCGTTGTTGGTGCCCTCTTCGGTTGGCGCTTGTGTTTGTTTGCATGGATGATGTCGCATGTTTATTTCTTGGGTTTGTTTCCATATCTGGTATACATTCGATGTCTAGTTTTGCGCTGCTTGTTTTGGCTTTCAGGGCAACTTGTGCCCAACTATATTTTTTCCTGGGGTTTTTCCTATGGATCATTGAACCTTGTTCATAATATGTGGGAGTATTCACAATCCTTTTGTTTCGTGGGGGTCTTTTCCTTACCTTTGTTTTTGCAATGTTTTCCTTTCTATGCTCTAAGGTTTGTCATTCTTATGTGGACCCTAGGGTTTTTATAATGATTGCCTAAAATGTGTAGCATATTTCCTCCAAAAATGTTTCTTGGTGTTGTCTTCAAGCTGGTCTTTTTGGGTTTCGTTTTTTAATAGTATTAGTTTTTTTTTACATTATGTAGCTGTGGAATATGATTTCACATATATAAAATGTAATTTCATTCTTATTTGATGAATAAAATTACATGGCACTTTCTATTCAAAAAACCAACACACATTTAATATTTCAACACTTTAATGATAAATAAACACAACCTCCAAGAGGGAAAATAAGTTGCTTCTACTGCATATCATAAATATAGAGAAAAAGGCTAAAAGGGATGAATAAAGAGAAATTAAAACAAAAGAAATTTAGGCAGCATCACCATTCATAGTAAGTAGAAATGTAATATTCAACAATATTATTATTTGATAAATAATAATAAGATAAATAGAAATGAGTAATAAGTACAAAAATTATTAATAATAATATAGCAAAATATTATTTAAATTTAAAATTAGGGAATATAAAAAAATAAATAAAATTATAATTGATAATTGTAATAAGATAAATACAAATGAAAAAATAATAAAATACCAATAAATAATAATAATAATAATAATAAGATAACAAAAATAGTCTGTAATCTAATTTATAGAGGAAATGACTTTTTTCACTACATTTGTTCTGGTTAATTTTAATCAAGATCTTATGGAGAATTTTAAAAAATTGAGTTTAAATTGTCTAATCTCCATAATTCCTCTACCCCAAGGGTTTTTCATGGTGTTGAATACATTTATACATTCAAAAACATATTTTAAACAACACAAAATATTGAATTTTTCAGGGTGTTGAATCCATTTATACATTCAAAAACATATTTTAAAGGACACAAAATATTGAAATTGTATTGTCAGATTTTAGTGAATTCCCCTGAAAAAGATATTTCGTCTATAAATTAGACTATACCATAAAAATATTATCTTAATTTTAAATTTAAGTAAAATCTCTATTCATACCATGTAGAAATGTAATATTCAACAATACTATTAACTAATAAATAATAATAAAATAAATACAACATATCAAAAATAATCATTGTTTATATAAACTGTAATAATTAATTAACTTAGTTATTTATCTAATAAAAGTAAATTAAATTTAGTAATATGATTAACAATTTATATTATAAACCTATGGGTTTTGGGATTTGATGGTTGAATGGGTCCACTATTAGGCAACCACTTTGCGATAGGTCATCGATTTCAAATCCCCCATGAGTATTACCACAAAAAAAATAATTTATTATTACAAACTAACTCATAAATTAAAATTTAAAATTAACGAAAAATAAATATTCTATCACATGTAAATTTTTTTTAATTAACCTTTCTATAGAAATTTATTTAAATTTACGTCCTTAATTTTATTAAAAAAAAACTTATAAAAAAATTAATTTAATTATAAATCATAACCACCGGAAAAAAAAAAAAAAAGACAAAAATCTTCCACCAACCATGTTCTCAATACCCCACTCAACCAAAGTTTTCATCACAACTCCAAGTTAATAAAAACACTATTCCTCTCCTTTAAATCAACAGGAGATCTACGCCAAAGAAAATGGAAGAAAACCAATAGAATGGAACCTTAAATGTTCTTCACGTTTCTCCCTAAGATCTTGACTCCATGCGCACACTTTCAATACTATATATAATATTATTAATGATATATATATATATTATATATATTATATTATAAATTCAGATGAAAGCCTCTACCATGTCATCCCTCATGTATGCATGCCCATTCCCATGTGACTAATTCTCATTATTAGATTAACTAATCTTTCATTGAATTGTGTACCTAATATTAATATTTTCTATTTATAAATAACTTATTTTATAAGATTTTCTAATGCAATATACAAATTCAATTTTAATAAGTTTAACATTTACACAATATGTAGTTATTTTTATATTCATAATAATATGTATAAGAGGGCATTACCATTCTATGTGCTCTTGACTATATTTTTTTTAAATGCATAATTTGCAACATGGACAAACACTCATGTATCGAATCATGTCGATCATAATGGTTTTCTTTTCTCCTTTGTTTTCCACACTTTTCTACAATAACACCATTCACACTCTTGACATTATGACACATAAACCTTCAACTATGGCATAAGTCCCTTTGTAACTACAATTAACTAGCATATGATTCATCCATCATGATGTGACTAAAGTAGTTATGAAAAGACCATCTCTAGGGAAATGTAAATATAACTACCTCCATTTCGATGGCCTTCAAAACCTATCGAGATATGTGGCCCTAAGGTTCATTTTAAGAGGTGCATTGAATATCATCCATCTGCAAAGGTTGGCCCCATCATCTCATATGGCACTCATCCCTAGGGATCTTAAAAGGTACATTAACCTTGGGAATTTGCAAGATACCTTGACCAACTAGACATCTCATAAAACTAATCCAATTTCACTAACTAATACTACAACAACCCCTTTGGGAAAATCCCCCTCTTACAAAAAATTGTAAACATTCATGTATTTTGATTATAAATTAAAAAGGACGTGAATTGGGACATGGATTCTAGAGTTTATGGAAGGAGATTGCTTGGGATTTGATGGAACCTGGATTGGTTTCGTGACAACCATTGAAGGGCTAGCAGGTGCGCCTTAAATGTATTGGTTTTATAAATTAATTAAGCATGAAAGAAGGACAACAGATGTGATGTCTGCGTTGGATAATTCCACAAGGAAGAGAGGAAAAAAATCAAGAAGGATGGGTTGCATTGGAAACAGGGACAGTTAAAGTCAACCAATGGGAGAGTGGGGTAGGGAGATAACACAACAACACCCTCACCACTACTCGGAAATAAGAACCACCATGACAGAGAGGAGAAGCCAGAGGCGATAAGAGTGCTTGCCCACGTAATCAAAATTATTGCAACGTGATAGAAAGGACCCGCGAGGAAGGAACTTGAAGGGGTATCGAGAATGGCACTGTAAGGGGAGGAGGCATTTGTGGAGAGAGCATTAGTATGTAGTGAGGGGAGAACAATAGAGAGAATGTAAGACAATAGAGAAAGAAGCTCTGGGAAACACGAAAAAAGGAAAGAAATCCTTAGGGAGAGGTTCATAGAAGCATTCGTTGTGCTGTAGAGGAGGAAATAAAGCATATGACAAGAGGAAAAGAGCACATAGCTTTGTCACTACCAGAAGGCAAGGAGTATATCAACCATTCAATTACCATTGAGAGGTAGAAGAATATCTTCCAGGTGAGGAAAATAGTCTTTTGATTCCCTGTAAGACTAGAGGGTGGAGATGGTATTCTTTGGATTCCCTTGACATCTTGGGTGGAGGCTTTCTCCTTGGATTCTAGCAAGGAGAATTCCTTAGACTTCCTTTGCTTGTTTTCTATATTTTATAATGGATTCTATATTCCCAAGATTGAGTAGAACCACTGTGTTAAGGACTTTTTGAGAGTGGAGGTGTTAAACCTCTAAAGTCCCTCATTTAGTTTAGGGTGGAGGTGGTGAGCCTCTAGATTCCCTCTTCTAGCTTGTACTGGTAGAGCCGCAATTCTTATTTGAGTAGATACAGGGTGGAGGTGGTGGATCTATAGATTCCCTATGACATATTGAAAAAATGATGTAGTTGGTGGGTGGAGGTGGATAGTTCTGTGGATTCCTTGTTCCAGCTAGAAGAAATTGTTTTATCCCTTAAGCATTTATCCTCAAGCTCTAGAAGGGGTGACTAATACAAGAAGGACTTGGTCATAGTGTGTCTAAGGTTGGGTAGAGATTTGAAGACCCAAACTTAGTTGTTTGGACCAATCTATCAAAGATAAGTGTATGCCTATGACTCTCATGTTGAGGAATGAGACATCCCTGGTAGAATGAACATTGTTGTTTTAAATGCATGGATATGGATGATCCATATTTATGAAGGAACGAAATGGCATACAGATATGAACAAAAACACAAATATACAGCAAAAACAAAACTTCAATTCATTAGTAACAAAGTACTGAATTTTTTTTACATGCTCAATGGAAATAAACTAGCTTAGATGATGGTAGCTTATCTCTGAGAATAAATTTGGTAGATACATGCCTTCTGAACTATGTTACAATGAGGTTCAAAGACTTAATCTATTATTGAGGATCAATGGAAAACCCTAAACATCCAAAAACCTAACCCTAGGAGATGAAGCACCAAAAGCTAGTGGGCCTCGTTGAGGTAAATTGGTGCATCAACTTCCCGGGGTCGTAACTTTGGTATACTATTTCCGTTTGATGCATATGATACCTCATTAAAAATAAATATCCAAGGAATACAAATTTTGACTAAAACACCCTTGCTATAGGTTAAGAAATTTGACTGTTTTCCAAAAAACAACTTCAGAAATTCAGGACCCAAAAAACTGCCAAAAATAGTAAATTATGCTACAATAACGGAAACTGAAAGAAAAAATCAAGTGGAATAGATGGGTGAGTCACCAATATCCACTTGGATTAGTCCCCTCCCCCCCCCCCTTAGGAAGCAATGGTCCCCATTGCGTTGAGCGTCTCCATGAGATGGGAAAACTTTTGTTGAACTTGGTCCTTGATGAACCACTTGCATTGGTGCAGGAGTTGGTCAACTTTGACAACCCAATACAGTTGGATTTTTAGTCGATGAGTGTTCTTGACCTACGTGTCCATGATCCAATATTTTGTGTCCTATTTTATACAATCTGGGTCTATCTCTATTCGTGTGAGTTGTTTTGCAATGTCTAATGTGCCTAATAATGGTGGAAAGTATGGTCGAAGGCGGTCCACATTGAACATTAGGTGTAGGCCAAGGAGGGGGAATGTTGAGCTCAAAATAATTGTCTCCCACAATCGTGGTGATGGTGTAAGGCCCATATTAGAGTGGTCTGAGCTTCTGATGGGCTTCGATAAGGGGTTCTTTCTACAAATGCAACCAAACTTTGTCACCCACCTGAAACTTGTGTGGCACCTAATGTTGATCATGTCACTACTTGTACTTTGCATTAGACTTATCCAAGATGTCATGAACTTGTTGGAGGATGTGTTGTATGAGTTCAATAAACATGGTTTCTTTATCAGCCTCGAACTATACATGTGTGGATTTTTTCTGTGTAGTCACATGAGGCATGCCGACATCAATAAAACACAATGGTTGAAATCCCAAACTCGCTTGAAAGGGACTATGACCAATTAAGACATGGAGAACTTTGTTATAGTTGTGTTACATATAGGGAAAACTCTCATCCTAGGTTCGTGGTGGCTTGGAGTTGTACATGAAGATCATGTGTATTATCATCTTGTTGATGACCTGTGTTTGGCCATTAGTCTAGGGATGGAATGTAGTCGTCTTGGTGAGCTTGGTGTCCAATAGTGTCCAGAGGCTTGACCAAAATGTGCTCAGGAACCTGTTATCCTGATCTGATATAATGGTCTGCGGGATCCCAAAATGTACCCACATGCATTCAAAGAATAGCTTGGTAGTGTCCTTTGTTTTGATACTCTTATTGCATGCTGCAAATATAGTCATCTTAGAAAATTTTTCCGAGACCACAAATACACAATCATTACCATGCTTGGTAGAAGGGAGGCCAAACATATAGTCCATAGAGATGGATTCCCAGGGCAGGTTGGGAGTAGGTAGAGGAGTGCATATGCCTTACTTCTCGATGGTTGGCTTGGCGATGGCACAAACAGTGCAAGATTTCATATAATTTCCAACATCCTGTTAGAGTTTTGGCCAATAAAAGTACTTCTATAGTACGATCAAAATTTTCTCCACACTGAAGTGTCTTGTGACTCGAATGAAGTGCGCCTCCCAAATTATCTTGGCACTCTCGCTTGAAGGAACACGAAGGTGGCCCAGGTAACATAATAATGCATCTTGGAGGTGGAAATTGGGAACTTGTTTTCCAACCACTAGCACCTGGTATGAAGTGCAAATAGTTGAAGATGGAAACTCCACTCTTTTACCTTTCGGAAGTTGTGACAATTCTCCAATATTTTGATATGCAAATCAAAGCTCCTAGCAGTTTCCAATGCTTTGATCTTCAAACTTGCAAAATATTGTTCATGCACCTTTTGATCCAAACTTAAACAAGAACACAACAAATTACAGATATAACCATAAATATAGAGATGCAACAAAAATAACACTTTATTTCATTAATATCAAGTACTGAAATATGCTTAAAAACAGAATGGAAATAAGACTAGCTTGGGTGATGGTAACTTATCTTTGAGAAGAGATATGGCAGCTACATGCCTCTGAATTGTGTTAAAATGAGGCTTGAAGGCCTATTTATTATTGATAAATAATGGAAAACCATAAACATCCAAAAACCTAATCGTACGTGATGAAGCGCCAAAACTATGGGCCGCGTTTAGCTAAATTGGTACATCAACTTCTCGAGGTCATAACTTTGGCATATAATTTCCATTTGACACCCAAAATACCTCGTTTAAAGATCTATCTGAGGAATACAACTTTTGAGTGGAAAACATTGATTGAAGGCCTATGTTTGCCCCAATTTTCCCAAAAAAATGTCGTTTAGGGCATCAAAACAACTCCTGAAATTTAAGACCCGAAAAAATGCCAAAAATAGTAAATTGTGCTACAATTAATGAAACTAAAAAACTAAAAGAGACAGTGGTGGTGTTCCAAGTGGAATAGGAGGGTGTCCACCAACATCCACTTGGATCACCTTCTTTAGGCATTCCGCAACTCTAATACCATGTAAAATTATTAGAGCACAGGTAAGGACCTAGTTGGATAATAATTACATAAACTTGCGAGAATTGAAAAGAAAATCGGAAGAGGGAATGAATTTGACATCTCAATATTGATAAAAAAACCAATATATAAAGAAACTAATTTAAACTTAACTGCATGCACGCACTAAGAGTAACTAAAGCTAAGTGTGTTTTATGCTATGCTAATGTGCATGTAAACCACATGCAAGCACTAAAACTAACTAAAGCTAAGTAATGTCAATGTACACCAATAGGTACCATAAATGCATATGTTGAAACAAGAAAAATGTTGTTCATTATACATGAGAGGGATACATAGTAAAAATTATCTGAAAAATAGGTGTAATACTAATCTCGAATCCAATTAGTGGTGGAGTTGAATTTGAAGTGAATAATTAAAAATTACAAAGTTACAACTATGCTAGATCTCAAGAATAGACACCCTTACCAAATATAACCCTGTAATTGCACTGAGAGGCACATTCTACAACCCAACATGACCTCTATGTGTAAGTATGTTCATGCTCAAAGTTGAATTTTAACTAATGTCGACCAACATAAAAATAAAAATAAAAATTAAAAATTAAAAAAATCTAAATAATGTTTATGTTTGTCTCTCCAATAAATAATAATAATGAAAATAGAAACAAATAATGTTAACCTGAAACAAATATGAAAATAACCATGTTAAAAAAAAACAAACAAACAAACTACAATACAATTATCTCATACATTTAGATAAAAAAAAAATAAAAAAAAATACAATACAATTATCTCATGTGTTTAGTAGTTTCTTTATCATATATGTTGAATTTGAATGGATCATAAATTTACCTTCAACCAAATTTTTTACTACATTAAAATTCCAAATTATCTAAAATTTTAAAGAACTTTAATCTTTACGAAAGCCAATACCATTTCTTAAATCCTAGTAAAACGATTAATTCAATACAAAGAATCCAAAGTCTTGCCTTAAAATCTTTTAATATTTCTTTTAATTAATTATTTGTAAAATGAATTTTTAAAAGGAAAACCGTATCCTATGGATATAT
>APFE031678015.1:0-21568 GCA_000404065.3 Pinus taeda | reverse complement strand
ATTTCTGAATTAAACTATTCTATTATGTACATGAAGCCAAGATACAATTACATTCAAGCTGACAGAGGGATCCTTCTGCCAGAGATAATGGCAGAGTGGATCGACTAGGTGTAGCTGGGAGAAAGACTGCCTCTTGCATGCGTTTGAGACCCAAAAATTCCCACGCAAGGGAGAACCTAACTAACATTCTCGCCAGCCACCAGAACAGAGGACCAGACCCATATGATGCAAAAATTCCCACATAGGGGAGAGCCGAACTGACCTACTTTCCCATCCCCAGAACAGAGGACCGAACCCCAAAATAACCAACTCTTCTGCTCAGCGTTGGTAGAATACCTTTGAGACAGAATGACATGCTTAGACAAGACGACACGTAGACAACCAGAGACAAGTGGACAAAGAGACCTGACCGAGGAGACCATGAACAAAAACCAGAACCAAGTAGCAAAACCTGAACCGAAGCGACGAGCTATTCCTCCGGCTCCTCCTCCACGATTGGACAAGGTCTGTAATAATCCTCGTCCTGCACCGTGGTTTCAGTTTCCACGACCGCAACAGGTTGACACTGGCTGCTTTCCTTCTGTGGATTCGGCAAATCTGCAGCTTTTCCTTTATCTGCCTGGGCCAAATTAGCTTCTTGGGCCTCGTCCCTCGGAGGAGCAAACTCAGGCAGAGCACTGGAGCTGCCATCGTCCACAGGTTCATCAATGAACAGAACGAAGATGTGGGCGTTTATGCGCGGGCGATTCAGGTGACTTTCGAAGGAGAAGATAGCGGAGCCAAAGGAGGGAGCAGCCAAGATCCCAGGGGAGCTTGCCTCCAAGAATTGGCTAGGCCAGGTAGAATTGGTGGCAGCAGAGCTAGGGCAATGGCAGAAGCAGTGACAATGATGGCAGTGGCAAGGTGGATGGGTCTCCTCATCAGTCGGGCGCCTCGAGGTCCCTCCTCTGCTGGTGCCACGATGGCTCAGCAGCCTTTGACGCTCTCGGACCATGTTAGCAGGGTAATCCAAAGAATAATCAACCTGGATGAGCAGGCCTGGGCTGTAACAGAACAAGGCAGAGCCCGAATTAACCAGGACCAGCAACCGAATTAACCAGGAATCAGGCAAAATGTGGTCAGGGATGCAGAGGGGGCCTCTGTTTATAGAGCTCGCTGCTCTACCTCGGTGGTCGTCCACCATTAAAGTGGCTATCACATCCATTCAGAGCCGAACTGACCAGCGCAGCCAAGTGAAGCCGGGGCATTAATGCACCCAGGCTGCCATCCTGTGGCTATTAAAGCCACCTTCCAGGATTGACCTGCTCCACCACTTCCCAAGTTAACATGGCGCATGGTCGGCATGTGGCCTCCATGAGACCCCTGTCCCATCAACTGCCTTGGACTAGCTGGCACCCGCATCCAGGGTATCCTATGGATATATTAAAATCTCTATACCCATAAATATTTCCATGTCAAAGATGTCATATTAGAAAATATTCATTTGATGTAGTTTTATTATAAATTTTGTCATCATGCCATGTAGAAAAGATCATTAAATATAATATTAATATTGAAAGATTAATATTATTATTAAGTCTAATATTAATATTAATATAAATTATAATATAATTAATTCAAATTAATAATTTATTAATACAATATTAAATTTAATATTAATTTTTTAAATATAATAATGATATATATTAACTTTAGATATATATGGGAGGGAAGAACAAAGACATAGACTGATAAAGGTGGAGAGATAGAGGGAGTGAGAGAAAGAAGGTGAGAAGGAGGGATAGAGAGATGGAGTTGGAGTAGAGAAAAGGAGGGTAGAAGAAAGACATAGAGAGAGAGGGAGTGAAAAGGAAGAGATATAGAGGGAATGTTTATGCTTGGCAGTGAGATAGAGAGACAAAGAAGGAGAGATGGAGAGAAGGAAGGGAGAGAAGGAGAGAGAGAGGGATATAGTGACGGATTTGAAGGGCAGAGAGGGAGAGGGGAGGGGGAGAGAGGGGAAGGAAGAGAGTGGGGACATGAGAGAGAGAGAGAATGAGAGAGGAAGGTAAGAAGAAAGACACAGAGAGAAACGTGGAGAGAGTGAGAGGGAGTGATAACAAAGATGGAGAGAGGGAGAGAGGAGAGCATAAGGGAAGAGAAATCGAAGGGGGGAGAGAGGGAGAGAAGGGGAAGAGAGAGAGTAAGGGAGAGGAAGAGGGAGGGAGAGATAGATAGATATGGAGAAAGAATGTGTATGTTTTGGGGGTGATATAGAAATACAAAAGAGAGATAGAGGGAGATAGAGATATAGATGGAAGGTGAAGAGAGGGAAGAAGAGAGAGATAGAGAGAGGGGGAGATAAATAAATATGGAGAGACAAATAGAATGTGTGTTTGTGGGGGGTGAGATAAAAATACAAATAAGGAGAGATGGAGGGAGATATAGATATAGATGGAGGGGGGAGAGAAGGAAGAATATTTCTTGCACTAGATGCATTGATTTCAATGTAGATGGTGATTTGTAATCCTATTCGATTTCTTGTAATGGAGGAGATAAACTAAATTCGAGGGGAGAGGATGAATGAAGAGAGAGAACGAGAGGAGTAAGAGAGGGAGAGAAGGCTAAGAGAGAGAGACGGAGACACAAAGATGGAGGGCGAGAGAGGAGGAGAGAGAAGGAGATAGGGAGGGAGAAAGTGACAGGGTTGGAGGGAAAAGAGATAGAGAGAGAGAGAGAGAGATTGATGGGGGGAAAGAAAGGGATAGAGAGGAGGGATAAGAGAGAGGAGGAGAGAGGGAGTGAAAAGGGAGAGATAGAGAGAGTGTATGTATGTTTTGGGGTGATATAGAGAGACAAAGAAGGAGATATGGAGGGAGATATAGATATAGATGGAGGGGGGAGAGAGGAAAGAAGATTTCTTACACTAGATTCATTTATTTTAACATACATGGTGATTTCTAATACTATTTGATTGCTTGCACTAGATGCATTGATTTCAATATAGATGTTGATTTTTATGATATTTGATTGCTTACACTAGATGCATTGGTTTCAGTATATATGTTGATTTCTAATCCTATTTTATTGCTTGCACTATAGATGTATTGGTTTCAGTGTAGATGATTTCTAATTCTATTTGATTGTTTGCACTAGATGCATTGATTTTAGTGTAGATGGTTATTTATAATCCTATTTGATTGCTTGCACTAGATACATTGATTTCATTGTAGATGGTGATTTAGAATCCTGTATGATTGTTTGCACTAGATGCATTGATTTCAATGTAGATGTTGATTTCTAATGATATTTTATTGCTTGCACTAAATGCATTGGTTCTAGTATAAATGTGATTTCTAACCATATTTCATTGTTTGCACTAGATGCATTGATTTTAATATAGATGTTTTCTAATTCTATTTTATTGTTTGCACTAGATGCATTGATTTCAATGTAGATGTTGATTTCTAATTATATTTGATTTCTTGCACTATATGTATTGATTTTAGTGTAGATGTTGAATTTTTATTATATTTGATTGCTTGCACTAGATGCATTGATTTCCATGTAGATGTTGATTTTTAATCCTATTTGATTTCTTGCATTAGATACATTGATTTCAGTGTAGATGTTTTCTTCTAATCATATTTGATTGTTTGCATTAGATGCATTGATTTCATTGTAGATGTTGATTTATGATTTGGATGGTGCATTAATTTTAAAGTGATTGGATTAACAATGTGATTGATTTTAGTTTTAGGACAAAAAAATTATTGAAGATGTGCATTGATTTTGGTGTTATAGTAATTCGACCTTTTAATATTAGAGAGCAAGAGAGAAAAGGTAATATGTTTACTACAATAGCTTGAGTTAGAGATTTGAACGGTTTACGATTTCAAGTGCACTTTTCATATAATCAATATGAAAATATGGCAAAACCTAATAGCGGTGACAATAAGAATAGTAGAAGGAAATAGTTCATATTGATCACAATGAAAACTATTTGTAATTGACTACATTCTCATTATTCACATTTTCTCATTCAACATTATTACATTGTCACTTTGCATTCAAATTTTTTATTTCATCATTTTTCATAATTAAAGTTATAACAATATCTACCATCTTAACAGATTTAGGTAACTCAACAAATTTAAAATTAAAATTACGCTTCAAGATATATTTAGTAATACCTAGAGAGACACTATTAAGAATTAACTAGTTGTCAAAAACTATGATACCTAAAATTAAATGAAATAGATGCGCAATATCAATCCTCCTGCAAGTTATTGACATGATTGTCTTCCTTCTTCATCACCAAGTAATTACTAATAGACAATTACATACACATATAGAAATATAACACAAAAAATGTAGCATCCACAAACACTACCATCCAAATCCAAACACATAAACACGCAAACCACTCAAAACATCCAAACACAGATGTACAAACAATTCAAGGCAAGCAACATAGACTAAATTAAAAAACAAAATTATATGGTCATGTCAGGCAAAGAAAACATAATATAAATTTCAAAGTATGAAATTTATCTCAAACAATACACAATAATGATAATCTAAACATATGACATTGTTGCCCTCATCTGAACCAACCTAGATCCATCTGACTCCAAATCTATCATGCGTCGAGAGAGATCAAATCACTTGAGGTATAAACCTTTTCTCAAATTCTACACTAAACAAAAAGTTTGCACCTCGAGAAATTTGATCCTCTTGATACATGATAAATCCAAAATTAAATAGATCTTGACTAAGCATAATCATTCATCAACCATTATTAAAGATATATGCAAGTCATTTCAACACTAATTTCATTTGAAAATTAACTTAATAGAAAGAAGAAAAAAAATCGTCTTGCTCTCAATCAATATTACATTGTGCTCAAAATATTTGATATAAGTTTTAACTCCTTGCAAACTCAAACGTGACTATTCCTCGAGGTAATGCTACTTACCTCATCAAAAATATTTACATTATTTTGTTGTAACTTTTATATTATTGTTATTTCTCCTCGTCAAAAATATGTATATTTATATTATTTTGTTATAAAATTTATATTATTGTTATTTCTCCATGTAATAATATTAAAAACATTTTAAATAATGTAAGATTAGCTTGTAAATGGACAAAACAAGAGGGATAAACTCACACAATGGATAGATGCCATATTGTTCTTCAAAAACCAACTGAAATTGAAGCAATGGTCATAAATCCTGGTTAAAAGAAAATGCGCAAGCATCATTAATAATGCAAGAGATGCATCGTGCATTATTAGTCCCTGCCTCCGGCATAGCAGGGACTATAGCGTTCGATCGAGCGTTGACCAAGTATTAGTTCTTCAGATGACCGTAAATTTTCAGTGTTTGAGCAATTTTAACCAAAGTTTATCCCTGACAATATCGGTGTAGGAAAATTATAACCAAACGTGTGAATTCAAGGTCTTATTACAAGCTTCACGTTCCCCGATGTTATTTCAATCGAGACAAGTAATTTTATCATAAGGTTTTCAAAACAAATGTTTTTTTTATCGTAAGTTTTTCAAAACAAATGTTTTGCGCAGGCAAGCTGCCATCTGCTATTTCTTTTGGGCACCTATCACCTCTTCTACACTCTTGTCTACTCTCATTGATAACCCCCTGACAGCACATGTCATTGAATGGCCGCTGCATGTAGTCTCATCTATTGCAGAAAATTGAATAATGCGACAGTATTGCTCACGCTACAATCTTTTGACAGTGGAGTTCCCACCCAAGTATAGTGCAGTGTATTTCAGGCACCGCCTTGATACCTTACCTGCAGGTTAGAACAAGAAGGATTTATTGAGAATGATGAGGAGTAGAGAAATGGTAGATGTCAGGTAAGGTTTCAGGGTAGTTCACTTGAATAAAGCAAGCCATGGCTATAATGATGGAAATGCAGCAAGAAAAAACGCATGATTCTTCTTTAGATTCTATCATTGATGAACCAGGTGGTGAAGATCCAGAGCATGAGTGAAGGAGGTCTTGTCTATTCTCTTTGGCCAGTAAGGAGGGATGGGCAGGGGAAAGCATTTCACCAACTTCGCATACTCAAGTGGCAATTGGATTTAGGGCGGAATGTTTCCACATTTCATATAGAAATAATTGCAGCAACGGTCTTGAAATGGAATGGGCCTTGGAGGCTCACCTTTTTAGTTGAAGGCGCGAGGCAAATGGCCACCATGGATGAGATTTCACCTTTGCCCAAACCATGTCTCCTCACGAAATTTCGAGGTCTTTCCCTCCTTCAGAGAAATAATTTTCTTCAGAATCTTGCCCTCTTTGACTACAAAAGCCTAACTTTCATGGACTTGTTAGTGAATAATATTCAGGGTCCGATACCAGTCAATCTGGCTTCTCTGGATCACATAATGGAATTAGGAATATCTAGAAATTCCTTGATGGGTAATCTCGACGGGAGATTTCTGGCCAATTCAACGAATTTGGTGTCGCTTCAGCTGCAAAACAACTTAATCCCAGAGAGCATACCTCCAAAAGTGGGGATGTTGAAGAGACTCGAACTCCTATTGCTCTTTCACAGTTCCTTTGAGGGGCACATTCTGGCAGAGATAGGGAACTGTTCCAACTTGCAGAAGCTTGACATTTCACATAATTCTTTAACCCGATTGATTCCTGCCAAGCTCGAAAAGTTAACATCTCTCGTCATACTGAATCTCTTTGAAAATGGCTTGACGGGAAGAATTCCAAAAGAACTCAAAGAATTGAAGGCACTGACAATGCTAGACATTTCCGGAAATAATCTGATGGGATCCATACCAGAGGGCATATTCCAGCTTCCTAATTTGAGCCTTCTTTATCTGCATAACAACAATTTATCTGGAACAATCTTTGGCAGTTTGGAAATATAGTAATTTGAAAAAGGTAAGCCTATCCAACAACAGTCTCGCCGGAAACCTCCCTCCACAAATGGTAAAGACTAATTTCATATTGTGTTTGGTGGCAAGAAGTTGAGAGGCAGTGGTAGCTAGCTACTTGAGAGGTGGCACACGGTGGTAGCTAGCTACCTGAGAGGTGAGAGGTGGCAGCTATATAGTAAATTTTGCATAAAACACCAATAGCTATAGTAAACTTTGCATAAAATGCCAATAGTTAGTTGTCACCACAATTTTCCACACTTTGGATAAAATATAACTTGTCACCACATTTCTACATTGGTATAAGCAAAGCTTGCAATAAGAGGTCCTTTCTTGCCCGCTTTGGGGAAAACAATAACTGCACTTGTCTTCCACAATCGAAGTGCACTAAGCTCGGCGTCTCTCCGCATCTCTGTTCTTCTTCCCTCCACACTTCTGCATGCAGACTGTTCTTCACCACCCAAGCTCTGGCTCTGAAGCATTTTGACCCCTCCAGAAACCCTAGATTTATTCTCTGCATTAACCTCGTTTGCGGACTGGTGGTGTTTGAGGACAACAAAATCTTTGCGGATAGGGAGGATCCATTTCATAAGAGAAGATCTATGTGTTTGCAGACAGCAAAAGCTTGGCGAATATGTAGATCCATTTCATAAGCAGGATCCGAGCCAGATTAAGAGTCTCATCTTGGAGCTGAAGTCCGAAGATCTAGAAGGGGCAACCACTTGGCTGATGTTGGAGCTAAAGGCCGAAGATCTAGAAGGCGTTGCTGCATACAAGAGCCACTTGGTTCCACATGGTTTTTTTGGGTTTAATTTAGCCTGGTTGGCTTTCTTGGCTTTGCTATAACCTGCTTTACTGAAATCAGAAAGCGCGGCTACACTTATTAAGGTCTTGCCCCTTTTGGGAAAGCAGATGGACTGAAGCACCCTGATTTCACCGCGTATGAAGCTTTGGGGAAAACAAGAACTGCACTTGTCTTCCACAATCAAAGTGCACTGAGCTCAACATCTCTCTGTATCTCTGTTCTTCTTCCCTCCACACTTTTGCATGCAGACTGTTCTTCACCACCCAAGATCTGGCTCTCAAGCATTTTGACCCCTCCAGAAACCCTAGCTTTATTCTCTGCATCAAACTCGTTTGCGGACTGGTGGTGTTTGCAAACAACAAAATCTTTGCAGATAGGGAGGATCCATTTCATAAGAGGAGATCTATGTGTTTGCAGAAAACAAAAGCTTGGCAGATATGCAAATCCATTTCATAAGCAGGATCCAAGCCAGATGAAGAGTCTCATCTTGGAGCTGAAGTCAGAAGATCTAGAAAGGGCAACCACTTGGCTAATGTTAACGCTGAAGGCCGAAGATCTAGAAGGCGCTGCTGCATGCAAGAGCCACTTGGTTCCACATGGTTTTTTTCGGTTTAATTTAACTTTATTTATTACTTTACTACTTTTATATTTTATTTTTAATCAAAGTTTTTATTTTTAATTTAAAAAATATATAATTAACCATTTCACCATGATTGTTCAGTGAACACGATTTTGACTTGTCGTCGCACTTTAACAACAACCACAACGATTCATGTCCTATGTTGTGACAATTGAATTTTCAGTATCGTTTTCTGAATGTTCCTTCATTTCCTTGGCAGAGGTCAGTTATTGATGTTGAGGCAGTAACAAAAGGGATTCGATCCCATACCTTTTATATTTCTTTACCAAAAATCCGTAAGATTTTATGGCGGTGTTTAATTAACTTGAGGACAGTAGAAACTCTATTGTTCGCTTTCACTTTGTTTGCCATCTCAAATCACCCTGTCCAACTTTTGGTTGTGGCCGTTTGGTTTTACTTATATAAATTCCATTATTGATGGTTGGGTTTCTTCCATCAATTCCTTCATTCATGTTTGTACATTCTATTGTAGAGTCTTTTCAGAGTTTTTGATTACAGAATGGCGCCTGTTTCATTTCCCCCGGGTTTCAGGTTCCATCCCAGTGATGAGGAGCTTGTGAGTTATTATTTGAAGAGAAAAGTTCATGGACGTAATATATAATTGTACATTATCCCAGAAGTTGATTTCTATAAGTTTGAACCTAGCAAATTAGAATTCCAATACATAGCTATTTCAATTTCATATTTGGGTCCCTTAATATTTTGCATAGTTAGCTCTTGAATATTGCCCTGAGATTAATGCACCCTTGTTTCTTCCTCATGGAAACTGTGTGCACTGCGCGCACTAAGCTTTGGCTCAGCCAGTGTCTTAAACTTATTCTTCTGTGTTTATGGAATTCTTGCGCAGGTCTCAGTTTGCATGTATATGATAGAATTTCTTGAAATTAGCTTCAACAGAGCCATATCTGGAAGCCCACAAACGTTTTAAGTTCATTTTTGAAATTAGTCTCGGTGCAAGCTCTCTGAGGTGTCGAAGCGCTAATTTTGATGTCGCAACGGCTATAGACTCGGGAATTATGCCATGATTTGAAGATGATAAAGTTTTCTTCCTTTAATGCATTTCAATTTTATTCTTGTGAGGATGTAGAGACTCTAGCCATGCATGTCTAAGTATGAACTATTTTAGATTGTGGATGCCTCATTAAAGCAGAGTCATTTGGCCCACTATCAGTGAGAGTCAGTTTTAACATACTGTAAATGTAGCTTCCAAAACTTTATTTCTTGGATCAGAAATAGTCATCTCATGAAAATTATAGAGTCCAATTTGGGTATAAAAGCCTTAGATATCCATTAACCATCTTATTATTGATGTTTGGTGTCTGAGTTTAGCATGCAAATCAACCATTAGCTGGATTAGTGCGGGATAGAAGCACTTGAAAATATCAAGTACGAAATGTAGGTTGAGGTTGGGATGCCTGCAAATTGTTTATTTGAAAAACACATGATATTAATAGAAAAGTTGATATAATGTCGGATGTCCCGTTTCCCTTGCCAATTACATGTGAACCTGGAATTAGAATATGCATGATGTTTATGACAACTTTTACAAATATCCTGTATGGAAATTTAGTCTAGTTTAAGGCGTGGATAGTAGTTTTAGATGTAACAAGAGTTATACTTCAAAATTTGACTCGTTTTTCATGCCTGTTGTGGATAAGTCTTTCCTGCCTAATAGAGATTTAGAATGCTACTTTTTCAGTCCACGTGATAAGAAGTATCCCAATGGAACACACACAAATAGGGCCACTGAAGCTAGTTACTAGAAAGCTACTGGAAAGGACAAGAAAATCGGCTCGAAGTCATCTATGATTGGAACAAAGAAGACCCTAGTCTTCTATGGTGGGCGTGCACCACAGGGAAGAAGAACAGATTGGGTGATGCATGAATATCGTCTAGATGAGACACAATGTGAAGCGACAGCTGGTGTTCAAGTATCCTGATTGAATTGGATTAAGTTTTCTTTGCCCATTTATAAAACTAGAGAATGGGGTTAAATAAACTTTAAAGCATAAATCATAGTCTCTCATTATTTGTATACTCTTTGAATCAAAATTTTCAGTACCCTTTCCTGCTGGATTTTAAAAATATTAAGAATAATTCTATTTACTTGTAGAAACAGAGTGTTTGAGAAGAGTATGGAATATTTTTCTTAGTTTAAGCTGGAGGTTGGAATCACTCCTTGCTCACACTTAGGCATAATGATTTTGACTGAGATTCCAAGCAACTGTCATTACCAAGATTTTTTTTTTTGGTTCTTTTATTCTTCAACAATTATCATAGCCTTGATTTGTCACTGATCTGTTTAATATTATTTTATCTTGTCAATGTGCCAAGCTAAGAGATGTATCTATGCATTATGTGGTTTTCAGTGACCAACAATGTTTATAGGCTTTGTTCTCAAGTTTTCATCCTTCTGCCTAAGCTATATCTTGCAATTAATTTCTGCTATCATATTCCTAGTATTCTTCTGAATTAGTTCTATCAAATAATTAACAATACCCTTATGCCATTTATCAAGGCACTCAACTGCGAAAATTTCATTCTATTGTCTGCTTCAATTATTGTTAGAGTAATTCCTTGATGCAACCCTTGATGATGATTTTCTTTACTTTTACAGGATGCTTTTGTTTTATGCTGTGTTTTCAAGAAAAATGAAATAGAGCCAAGGATTGGAAGCTCAAATGAACCACCAATACAGAGGAATGTTTTTCCTTCAGTAATGAATAGGTTCTTTTCTGATAAGATGACCAAACCTGATGTTGTTTAAGATCTATCAGACAAAAGCTACCCACAAGTGAACTAGGAAAAGGCCGACATCTTGGCAGATACTACATTGCGATCAGAAACTTCATTTGAGAGACTGCATGATATAATTGATAACAGTTCTACTCTTAATCAGTGGCTCGAGTTTCTACTGGATGACTCCAGCCCAAGTTACATTTTGGCATCCCCTGCCAATGCCAGAAATGATTTAAAGGTGTGTACTACTGTAGACTCTTGTAATGATTACCTGGCATTAGTAAAGATTTCCTACTTATGGTAATCTACAAATTTGATCTGTAAAGTAAGGTTTACTATCTAGTAATGTCAATATATAATTGTTTTCCAGGTCAGTTCTATGATTGGGGGTGCAAGATTGGAGCAGGAATCTCTTTGGCCAATGTTTAAAATAGATAATTTTTCACAAGGCGTAGTTGATTTAAGCTTCAGCCAGTTCACATCTCAGATTGAACCTATGTTGAGTCATACAACTGATGCCTGCTTTGAAGAGGAAGATGTTTTAGATGAAATACTAAAGGTTGCACAGGCAGCTCAGAATGAGGATACTTATAATGAACATCCTTTCCTTATGGCCAAGTTATCCAATAATTTGGTTGGAGATTCTCTCCAATTTGATAATATGTACAATTTATGGGGAAACTAAATAATCATGGAGTTATTATAAAATCAAAGATAGTGAAGGAGCTAGATAGATTATCTTGTATAGACAGTCGTGGATTTCAGGAATGTTCTTGGGATTTACCATGGAATGGATGTGAGTAGGTTTTGCACATCCATATTTGAACAGAGCTCAAAGACACTGGATCAACGAATTTGCAAAGGAAAATGAGTACTTTTATTGGTGGCAGGTTAAATGTTCATAGGTCATATATGCTTGCCGATTGTTGTTATTGTAAGATAGTAGTATGCTAATCAGAAATTTTTAAATGTGTCATATAGTTTGGAACTAAAATTCTAGAACTGATTAACAGTGGATTTTTCAATTTTTCTTTATTGTATTCAGGATAGCTAGTCCAGTATCTCAGAGCTTCATTTATGAACAAATGTTTTGGTGTATTAAATTGCCACCATAGTTATTCTTGTGATTTTGGCAGTTTATTGCGGATTGGCAACAGCTAGCCCTGAAGTAACATGTACCATATCCATTTGTATGAAAAAGAGACCCAGTAAGTCTCTTTTATCATTTTCCTCAAAATTTTACAAGATAATTTTTTCCCAAAAGTTTACAAGATGATATTTTCCAGTAAGTCTTCCTTGCCATGGATGTTATGGTCCGGGCGAGCATGATTGGCGGGCTCGATAATCTTCAATTCTTCGAGATTGATTGAAGCCAATCTGTCAATCTAACTATGCAGAGGTAGGGTAGTTGAAGCTTTAGCCTCAAGCTATGAAAATAGAATCTAAGAATGGCTACCCAGGTTTAGCATGGGATTCTAGAAGGGCATGTGGGCTGCATGCCAGCTTTACATGTCCATCTCATAACTCACACTGTCATTGTGCTATCTAGCACTTCCATAATTATAACGAATGGCTCTTTATTCTGTGTTGAGTGTTTGATCGTGCTTTTATTTTTTTTTAAGGTTACAACTCCTAACAGATTCATCGTAAAAGCATTAATTATAACGAATGGCTCTTTATTCCATGTTTAGTGTTTGATCGTGTTGTTGCTTTTTTAAGGTTACAACTCCAACACATTTATGGTGAACGCGTTTGTTCTTTTTAAGGTTACAACTCTATCGCATTCATGATGAACACATTTGGTAATTTTCATTGTGAAAGGTTTATGTGGAATGAATCATTCACGCATTTGGTAATTTTTCGAACGTCAGCGGATATTAAATTATTAAAATATCATTTTCTTCAAGTTTGAAAATGGCCAATATAGATCTTATCAAATGCTTTGAATCTTCAATGTCTATACGATTATTTTACTTGATTTTTCTAGAAATTAAAAATATTTGTGCTATTGTTTACGTTCACCTGGTGTGAGATTGGACTTGTTAAAGCAGTTAACATATAACCAACTACTCAGCAAGCTCGCTCCCATGGACAATTGTGTAAATAGTTTTAATCCATTACCAATCAGTCTCATGCAAGCGTATTTCTCTTATAAAGTAATCTCTTATAGACAGGGGCTGCCGCTACGCAGTTGCCCTGGTTAATATATTACAATTGATTTTATTAATAAAAATTGCTAAAACTTTGCACCAAATTGTCACTCACCCCAAATAATTGTGATTTTGATGAGCAAAAATAGTAACCAATACATTAGGTAAACTAAGAATAAACCATGTGGCCGATCTAGGATGGAAACCTTGAAAACATGTGTTAATTTATAGGGAAAAAATAAAAAAAGAAACATACACCCTACATTTAACTAAAGTGATATAACACTTGCTCATCTATTCCAATTTCATAATTTTCAAGAATACCCCGTGAGACTCGACGTCCCTTTTCCGTGACAATCTCAATAATTATATTTAATACTATATAATAAATATCATTAAATTCACATATACTTAGCAACAAACATCATTACATTTATATTAATTCCCATATAGTGAACGAGAAACATTATTAAAATTTTTTAACAATTTCTCCTTCCATGTTAATATTATTCGTGTTTTAACACGTTCTCCTTTGCATATACTAACTAATCCTCAATGGATTTTTTTTTTAATTAATAATAAATCACTTCTTTGTTAGGGGTAATATTAAAATTTAGTTCATTTAAAAATATAAAAATGATAAATTGAAAAAGAAAAGTTTTGGGAAAATATATATTTTTTAGAATAGCTTTAGACTTATAAATTATGAACAATTAGCCCCATGGGGTAGGCGAGTTGGTAATCACAATGCGGTGAAGTTTGTTAGAAAGGCGGGCTCTGTACTTGAGGTCACGAGTTCAAATCCCCTGGACTAACCTAGCCTGTGGAGAGGGTCGAGCGCAGTTCCCAAGGATTATAGTGGTAGCGGTCATAATTGACCCCGTATTATGCAAGTTGCGAGGCTGCGCCAATGGCCGATTCCTCTGTAAAAAATAAATAAATTATGAACAATCTATTTTCATTAAGGCATGACCTTTAATGTTATATAGATAAACCATATATAATAAATCATGTAATATTGAAATTCACTTCATTTAAAATTATAAAAATTAAAAATTAAAAAAGAAAAGCTTTTGGAAAAAGATATATTTTTTTTTAGAATTGCTTTAGACTTATAAATTATGAATGATTTATTTTTATTAAGACATGGTTTTTAATGTCATATAGATAAACCATAGTTTGAAAATAATGCATGATAGTTTTTGAAAACATAAAGTGCATCTTTGACTTACAACGGTAAGGTGCTTCTTTTCTATAATTAATTAAAGCACATGTTTATTTTATTGAGTTGGAGACCCTAGGCTTATCATTATTTTTGGAATGTTGGTTGAGTGCATGTTTGTGTTTATCGACCAATATAGATTCATCTTAAGTACTATTCTAACATGAGTCTCATTTGAAGTACTAAATCTAATATGAGTCGAGAGAGATTACCAACCAGGATAGATTCATCTTAAGTACTAGATTTACTTTTCATTATTTACATTGTATTTTTGAATGCTAAATAGAGTATATATAGGAGCACATAAAAAATTTAACCATAAAAACTTAATTTTTTTTCCTATATATAAATATATATGAAGTTGATATCAACATAAATTAGTTAATATAGATCTTCAAATAGTTTATTTAAATCTCTGGTTGAAATATTTTTGAAAAATATAAGATTTAAACATCTGATTCACACACTTTTTTATTTTTAATTACTTTACATTATATATATTTTTTAGTTATAGCCCACATTATTTTTCGATTTAGAACATAATTTTTATTTTTTATTTTTATTTTAAAGGGGTACAGACAGACAAACTTACGCATCTCCTCATATTGGGTTGTAGAATGATCCTCTCGACTCAATGATTAACCTCTCATCTTTCATAAGCTTTATAATAAATCCTATGCACACTTAGATCCTAGGCCCTTAGTCTCATGTTTCTTTGTATTTCAAACTCCTGGCAAAGAGCAGATGTATGTTCAACACTATGAAGCAGCGTTGATAAGTGAAGAGTGTGAGTAAGTGGAGCTTACTGGTAGGGGTGGTGATACGGCATATAAGGGAGATAAAACGAAGTGATGGGTCGATATCAGTGGATGATGGTACTAGAAATATTCGACATGTTATGAAGTTGTTATGAAATCAGGGAGAACATGAACCACCACCACAATATTTAAAGGTAATACGTCAACAAAAATATCTTTGGTACATAAATTACAACAAAAGAAGAGGGCATGCATTCTCTCTTATACAACATTTGCCTTTGTTGAATAGTCTTCTTCTCCACTGCCTTTCCTTTTTCAAATTTGTTGGCTTTGTTGACTGCAAGGGAGTCAAGTCTCTAGTCCAAGGGCAAAGTCGAGCTTTAATTTGCGCATGGATTTCATGAAACTAGTTAACTTAGTAGTATTAACAAGTGATTTTTTACCTCCATAATTGGGTTATCATGGTAAATATAATTGGTATTAACAAGCCAACTTTTAACTCCATAACTGGCTTATCAGGTAAATATCTTATTCTCTGTTTGATTGATGGTTAGGTTATATTTGTAATGTGTTATGGACAATGGCCTTTCTTAAAGAATTAAGAAATCGGGCTTCATTATTTCAATCGAATGCCTACAAAAACCAAATTCTCAGAGCTCTATTCCTTTCTTGCAAAAGGACAAATTCTTTGTTAGGCCAATAGGTGATTTTGTTCCCTCCGATTCTTCTCCAGACCTTTCTAGCACCCTTAAGTAATGTTGGATTTCTTCTTAGTTACATGTTTGTGAAGGGATATTCATTGCCTCAACATGCTCATCAAAGTTTATGGTTTTACTACTCAACCATGTTTCCAAGATTCCTCAGTGCATGGAATTTGGGAGTTATAACCAACAGGATGAATCCCATTGAAATTGTATCTAGGATCTTGAACTAACCTAAGGTTGCCCTAAAAGTATTCTTTTGTTTTGTCTTGAAATCTGCCACCTAGAATCTTCGGGAATCTTACCACACTCATCATCCTCATCATCACTCCTAGAAAAGGCGGATGTCATAAATGCATCTAGGGAGTCTCCAAAATGTTCCTAGCAATCATCATTCAAAAATTTTTGGTTGCCATCCATTTCTACAATAATCAAGATTCCAAACATTTGTTTTCTAAAAGTCAGTGGAAAAATAATAACATGTGCAATTTTAGACAATTCATTATGTTTAGGGAGATGACCTAAAGAGATTGTGGAGCATGAGAGAAAAACACTAGAGTATACTTAGCTATAATAGCAATAGTTCATGGACAATATTTATTTTTATTGCTCTTAAACAAAGTATGTGCTTATTTTTCATGAAAAAATTAAGTCTGATAATTTCCTTTTTGTTGTTGGAGTGAGTAGGAATTGATTTATCTTTTTAGTATAAGGTTGGGCAACGTACATGTAAGACCGATGTGAAATATGTTAAATGTCTATTTTTGGCAATTTAGTATCAACTACTATATTGCAATGTCCCACATCACATTTGTCAGCTTGATTTCATTATTGTTGAAGTCAACAAGCTTATCAAATATGGATGTGCATGCAAGTTAAGTGTGAGAGCAGGAGTGGCGAATTTCCTTAAGTTTACCAAGGATTCCTTTATACACAGTTTTGAACATATACAAGTAAATATCTAGAGGTAAAAGCAAATAACTCGGCGGGGGGGATGCTCACCCTATGGGATCCTCAAAAACTTGGAATCCTGGATGTTGAAGCTTCTAGGAATTATATATCGATGGTGATTCAACCTTTGGGGGATAAGGAGATTTACATGATCACTAATGTCTATGGTCCTCAAAAACTAGAAGACAAACTAAAGCTGAATCTCACATCCCTAGAGGAACTGAGGGAGAGACATCCTGATATGCCCTGGATTCTGACAGGGGATTTCAATATGATCAGATCTCTTACAAAGAAAAAAAGAGGTACAAGAAAACTAGCCCAGGACTCCATTGCCTTCCAGAACTTCACGAATAACATGGGGCTAGTGGACACAGAAACAACAAATGGCATTTTTACTTGGAATAATAAGAGGGGAGGAGCTTCTCAAGTTTCCTCTAAATAACACATATTCATAATCTCAGAGGAACTCCTTCTCACGTGCCTTGATATGTCAACTTTAATCCTTCCCTTTGGAGGCTTGGACCACTGGCATGTCCAGATGGAAGCTACTTTTATGGGTACACCAAGGAACAGACCCTTTAGGTTTTAAAATATCTGGCTCTCTCACCTGACTTCACCAGCAATATTGATAAATGGTGGACGGAAGATATGCCCTTTCAAGGCACTAAAATGTTCGTACTGCAGCAGAGACTCAAGAACATCAAATCTAGTCTTAAAGATTGGAATAAACAAGAGTTTGAAAATATTTTTAAAGCTGAAAAAGAAGTTGAGAAGAAAATCTATGAGATTAATCAAATCAACATCTTAGAGGGTCTTAACGAGGAAAGGAAAATTCAGGCTGACTCTCTTTAGAAAGATTGGGAAGAGTGGTGCATGCAAGAAGAGATTTTATGGAGACAGAAATCGAGGGTGCAGTGGATTAGAGAAGGAGAAATAAACACAAAGTTTTTTCATAGATCAACCTTGGATCACAGATCTCATAACAGAATTTCCACACTTAAAGATTCTCAAGGGAAAGAGCTTGTCTCACACATAGAAATAAAATTTGTCCTAGTTTGACACTTCCTTAGCATAGCAGAGGAGCATCTCGTTGACAGATCTCAGTTCATTAACAAATTCACAAATTTCATGCCTAAGCTTGTAACTAGGGAAGACAACCACAATCTTAACAGGTCAGTGTCTGAAGAGGATGTTAGTGAATTTATCAATGATATGCAAAATAGGAAAGCTCCTGGCCTTGATGGTTTCAATGTGGATTTCTTCAAATCTTGTTGGAAAACAATCAAACAAGATATCCTTGAGGTTGTGGAAGATTCTAGAAGATCCAAAACTGTTTTGAAAGCCCTTAATGCCTCTTTCATAGCTTTGATTCCAAAGCAGGAAAAATCTATGACACCAGACAGATTCATACCCATAGCCTTATGTAATGTGGTGTACAAAATTATCTCCAAAGTGATTGCTAACAGACTAAAGCCTCTTCTTCATGCTCTCGTTTCAGAGGAGAAAACTGGTTTTGTGGAAGGAAGACAGATTCTCAACAACATCATACAAGCTCACAAGGTGGTACACTCTCTTAAGAGCAAGAAGCAAGCTAGTATGATCATGCAACTGGACCTAGCAAAATATTATGATAAGCTAAGTTGGGCGTACATCAAGGAAGTGCTAAGAGCTTATGGATTCAACCACAACTAGATAAGATGGGTTATGGCCCTTATATCCTTGGTCAGTTTCTCAATTTTGCTTAATGGATCTCCCTCTAGAACCTTTATACCTTCTAGGGGTCTCAGACAAGGGGATCTGCTCTCCCCCTTCCTCTTTGTTCTCATGATGGAGGACTAGGTAGAGCGATCAAAATGGAAAATGGTGAAGGAAGAATCCAGGGTCTGAAACTTACCCCGAATGGGGATGCCTCTACTCATCAACAATTTGTGGATGATAAAATGTTGCAGGGCATTCCTACAGTCAAGGAAGCCAGAGCTTTCAAAAAACTCTTGAACGACTTTTCTTTGGCGACTAGTACAGAGGTAAGCCTTGACAAATCAAAGGTCTTTTTTTTCAATACTGACATTGCCATTCAAAGGAACCTCACCATAATTATTGGGTTTCAAAGGGCTCAGTTACCTTCTAAGTACCTTGGAATGCCTCTTACTGACAAACCTCTGAGTAAGGGAGTGTAGAAACCGGTCACCAATAAACTTCAGGATAAAGTCAGGAAATGGACTTGTAGTTCTTTGAACTTGGCGGGGTGTCTTGTGCTTACAAAGGTTGTCCTGCAGGCTATACCCATTTTCATGTTTTCAACACTCCCTGCTCCCAAAGGTGTTATACAACAAATCAGGAGTATTCAATGAGATTTTCTTTGGGGCAAAGGGGAAGAGAAAAAGAAGTGGGTGTTGATAGCTTGGGAAAAGCTCTACAAACCTAAGGCCCATTGAGGTTTGGGGCTTCATGACCTTGAAATCCTCAGCAGAGTTTTGGGAGAAAAATTTTGGTGGAGGTGGCTCAAGGAATCAGCAACCCCTTGGGCAAATCTTTGGAAGCAAAAATGTGAAAATAATTGGCAAGAGATGGATCATATCAGAATGTTAGGGCTCATCAAAGGCTCCCGAATTTGGAACCTTGCTTGGGAGAATAGAGGCATTGTCCAGCAACACAGTGTCTGGGAGATTAGACTTGGGAACCTTGCACGGTTTTGGGAGGATAACTAGCAGTAGGAACCAAATTTGTTTAGAGAAGAACTAACCACTCTCAAAAATTACATTGATAACAAATATCTACTCATGGTAAGTGACTTCTGGGATCAGGTAAGGGACAATGGCAAATGGCGAATGTGGAAGAATCTTGGTTACAGTGAAGAGAGTCCTTTGAAAGCACAAGCGAATTCCCTGGCTCTAGACTTGGAAAAGAGGAAGATTTTAGTGTCTTCCTCGTCTGACCAATTGAGATGGGGTCGAAACACCGAAGGCGCCTTTAACCTCAAAGAAGCTAAACGCATGGACCTAGGTTTTCATTATCCAAACCCTGACCAGGTTTGGAATAACCTTTGGAGGAACTCGCAATGGATGAAAGTCAAGTTATTTATGTGGTTAGTTCACAAAAAGAAGATTCTCACTTGGGAGAATCTTCTGAAAAGGGGATTTGTTGGCCCATCCAAATGCCATCTATGTGGATTAAAGGAAGAAACGATGGAGCATTTACTAAACCACTGCCCCTTCACCTCTACCTTATGGAATTGGGCGGCGTCAGTCTTCAGGCAAACTGACAGAGACAGACTCAACATCACCAACACATTGAAGAATTGGAGGAAAGACTTCTCAAGTAGCAAAATCATTAGCAAGGCTTGGACTCTGGTTACATGCTTTATTATCTAGGATGTCTGGAAAGAATGCAATACTAGGATTTTCAAGAACAAAACAGACTTGACCTAGTATATCATTGGCCAAATTCTACGACAGATCAAAGATACAGTAAGAGCCCTTATGTGGAAAATTCCTGAAGACCCCCCTTTGACCCAAGAGGCTTGCATTCTGAGGCAGTTAGGTCTCTATTCTCTGGTTCCCCTTGGTGATGTTAAGGGTGTGAGCAAAACAACTGCTGGTAAATATATATGGCAGCCTCCTCCTCATGGTTTTTTGAAAATCAATATATATGCGGCCTCTAAGGGAAACCTAAGAATGGCTGGATTTGGAGGTGTCATAAGAGATGAATAGGGGAGCATAAAGGATATCTTCCACAGTCACTTGGGGACTGCCACTAATAACATGGTAGAGTTCATGGCCTTAGAATAGTGTCTAGAAATCCTGATTGAATTAAATTTACACAACGCCATCATTGAAGTTGACTCAGAATTGGTCATTAATGCAGCCAAGAAAATGTGCAATGGAATGGCACCTGGAAAAGTGTCGAAACATTGGAGGCTCTTGTAGGTATTTTAGCGCATTCACTCCCACTTGCAACCCTAAGAACATTAAATTTTGTTCATGTGCGAAGAAAAGCCAATATGTTAGCTGATCGTCTGGCGAATGAAGGCGTGATATGCAACGAGAGTTATATCTGGTATCACTGGGATTCTATACCCTCTGGTAAATTGAGGGAAGATTGTCATAGACAGGTGGCCAAAGATATAGAGTACTTCTAGTTCATGAATAATGAGCAGGAGGAAGACTAGTGTGAGTGGGAAAGAGAGGAAGTCCTATAGCCTGGTTGAAGTGTCAAAGCAAATCCTAACCGTAGATCCCACAGTCAATGCTTACACCATATCATAAATAGTGTGCTTGGAGGGAGTGGAGGATGGGATAAACAATGTGCTTATTGAAGGGCCGCACACCATAAAATCTATTGGCCTTAGATCTTGAATGGATATCAGGTTTCAAATTGATCGGAAGTTAAGGGGTTGAGTGGACCCGATATCTTTTTAGACCAAGGTTATAATATATATTGGGTCTGTAAAGTGGGTAAATATCGCATAAGTTTCAGCAGCGATGACTTGTGGACCGTCAGATCAAATGGGTTTTGATCAATGGTGCAGGATCACCGTGCAACTCAGTTGATCGGAGTGATTATCTACCGTCCGATTGAAGGTAAGATAGACAGTGGATCTCAGTAGATTGGAGAATTTTTCAACCGTCCGATGGAAAGTTATATCGACGGTGGGGTTTGAGGGTTAAGTTTTGGGGAGATTGAGCGGTAAGATTTGAAAGAGAAGAA